>JAODUO010001189.1:0-115000 GCA_025642075.2 Ridgeia piscesae | reverse complement strand
TAGCATAGTAACACATTTATGTCATTTTACAACATGTGCAGGGTTTGTTTGTCGTTTTTAAAACAACGGGGTTTAGGAGCGACAGTAGCAACCGCACGCAGCATATGGCAATCAACCGTCTCATATCATCCTCATAGAGGTGCAAGTCTATCGCTTTGGTGGCAGAACTGACGCTCTTTCTGTATCATTTGTGTTAATCTCACTGTCCATTGTGTTAGTGTTGATGTCGTTTGACCAACACCTAACGAGAAATAATGTTTGATGCTGCTCTAGATCTGCATAATTCGTGTGAATAATCAAGACACTTTGATTCATTCGTGTGAATGCAAAACGGATCCAATGTTACTGCCTAGCCAACAAGTAGAAGATATGTGAATGAATAAATAAAATAAGGAAATATAGGCCTACCCTAAATTTATCACGTTTTCCCGCACGCTCTTCCCCCGCTACAAGTTTCAGCGAGAGGCTGACCCTTGGCTCTACCTTATTTTGTGCAACAGCCTTCGTGAGAATGTTGTGGTGTATCGTAGCAGGCTGTTGATAGCTATATGTTGATATATATATATATATATACATATATATATATATATATATATATATATATATACGGTTTTAAAAGTGGGGGACCAATTTATAGATACATATATGTATGTAATTTCTATGTATGTATATAATATTTTAATATGTATATATTACATATATTATAATATATATATATATATATATATATATATATATATATATATATTATATTATATATATATATATATATATATATATATATTATTATATTATATATATATATATATATATATATATATATATATATATATGTTTTTCTACAATTTTACATTTATCTAACTTATAACCTTATTAATTTTTTATCTATTCATTTTTAACATATTTGATCTTTTATAGGTTACTTAGATGTGCTAATGTATGTATCAATTGTATATGGGTTTTTACTGAAATAAATGTATTCGTATCTATATATATATATATATATATATATATATATATATATATATATATTATAATATGTCATATATATATGTATGTATGTTTTTGACATGTATAATATATATATATATATATATATATATATATATATATGTGACCTGAAATACATATAACTATTTTTTGGTAAATATAAAACATAATTCATTGTTGGTCTGGTGCTAATTCTAAAATAAACAAAGGCCTTTATGTTATGCTATTTAAAATAGTTATATTGGTAACATATATTTGAAGAGCGGCCATGGCCCGCCCCAATCACTGAACATTTGGAGGGTAGACTTTGGACCCAACACTGCTTGCCTGATTCATAGAGTGACAATATGCAAAGGTTACAGGGGTGCTTGTGTAGGACTTCCCAATCCCACCTTTTAGCAAAGAAATTTGTCTTCACTCAAATGGGATCAAATTACACAAAGTGCAGGAATCCGCTGGTTCCGCCATAGGCGATATAAGTATCCACCAGGGCGACCTTGCTGCAATCCAAGGGATGGCAGGCAAATCAAAAATTTATAATCTGCAATGTGCTTGATGGCTAGTGCCTATTAATATATCAACACAAGGGTGCAAAATGACAGAGCCCGCATGATGAATATTTACTGGTGTAAGATCTAGTTGCGGGCTGCGGCCAACCAAGCAATTTATCTAGTGATTTTCCACTGGGTAGTCGGAAGTGTATATTTGAACTTGTATAATTGTTATTACTTTTACTACTACAAGCAATTTATCTAGTCGATTTTTAATGGGTGGTCGGAACTTCATATCGCGAGTTTATTGTCTAGCTACAAGTCATATGTAGCGGCTTTTAAGAGAGAGGAGTGGTGAGACAGGTTGTATGCCCCGCAAATTGTCTGAACTGAAAAGTGGGGGGACAATTCCTATGCTGTCCCCCATGCTGAAAAATGGGGGACAGCTGTATATATGTTGATATATACATGTATGTTGATGTATATGTTGAAGTATATGTTTACGTATATATGTTGTTCACGTATATTCTAATGAATATGTTGACGTATATGTTGGTGTATATGTTGATATATCTTTATACATACACACACACACATATATATATATATATATATATATATATATATATATATATAATATTGAGAATTCTGACTTATACCAAAATCAGGAACGATTATTACAGGAGAATGTAACACAATACAATGACGTTCTGGGTGACCTTCTTGAGAAACATGCACCGTCATTTCATGAAACTAAATGGCTCACTATCCGCCCAGCTGCACCTTGGGTCAACGACGACATTCTTTCAGCGAGGAAGGAGAAACGAATGATGGAGCGGCGATGGAGGTTGTCCAGGTTGACCGTCGACCGGAAAATCTTCATGAACAAAAGAGACATTGCTAGGAAGATGCTCTACACTGCCAAGTCCGAGTTCTATGCCAACCAAATCAAGGACCAGGCTTGCAACCCAAAAGCCCTTTTCCGGACAGTGGATTCTCTGTTGCATACAAAACGACTGCCAACATTGCCCAATGAACACCTGGGATAATTGCTAGATGAATTCAGCATCTATTTCATAGACAAAATTGATATCATCAGACGCGTAGCTATGCGTCCCAATGAGCCCTGTGGTATTTCCTTGTATCTGTCATCGTTCATGCCCACCTCAACTGACGAGATCACCAAATTGGTCAGCAAATCAGCCTGCATATCGTGCAAGTTGGATCAGATTCCTACTCATCTGCTGAAGGCCAACTTATCCAGCCTAGCACCAGTCATCGCTGATATTGTGAACGTGTCGATTGCGACAGGAGTTTTCCCTTCCACCTTTAAAAAGGCTCTCATAACTCTGTTGCTGAAGAAAACAACGCTTGATGCAAACGATGTCAAGAACTATCGTCCAGTGTCAAACCTGTGTTTTGTGTCCAAAATCGTAGAGAAGGTCGTTGCTGTCCGTTTCTCTAAATATTTGTCAGACAACGATCTATATGAGCAAATGCAATCTGCTTATCGTCCAAACCACAACACAGAGACAGCACTGCTGAAAGTACGCAATGACTTGCTCTGTATTCTAGATGAGCGCAAGGCTGCCATACTAGTGCTACTAGATCTATCAGCAGCATTCGATACGATCGATCACACAATCATGTTAACCCGCCTCAGAGATCGGTGTGGAATAACTGCAACATGTCTTGCATGGTTTGAGTCGTATTTGGTGAATCGAAGCCAACGTATTCAAATGCGCGGCAGAATATCCGCGGAACATCCAGTGGTGTTCGGCGTTCCGCAAGGTTCCGTTCTCGGCCCCGCTCATGTTTATTTGCTACACTGCTCCACTCGGTGATATCGCACGTCGACACGGGATAAACGTTCACCTGTATGCTGATGACATCCAACTGTATCTCGCGTTCAGTCCGCACTCAGACGAAGACACAATCCAGGCAGTCGCGCGCATCCAAGATTGTGTCGCAGTATTACAAGATTGGATTAATATGAAATAAACTGAAATGCAATGCTACAAATACTGAAATTATTGTGATGTGAACGCTACATATAAAGATCAAACTTTCTATGCCGCACATAGAACTTGGTGATACCATTGTGCCAGTGTCCACCGTTGCCAAGAACATTGGCATTTTCTTCGATGATGCTCTAAGCATGAATAACCAAGTGCAGCACATTTGTCGTGTAGTCTATTTCCATTTCCATAGTACTGGAAAAATCCGAAATCTTCTCGATCGGAAAACAACAGAAATTATGATTCATACTTACGTTACGTCTCGCCTTGACAACGCAAACTGCCTGCTATACGGCATTTCCGACCACCTTCTTACCAAACTTCAAAGAGTACAAAACGCTGCTGCCCGGCTCATAACCAAAACGAAGAAACACGACCACATCACTGCTCTTTTAATCGATCTTCACTGGCTTCCGATCAAACAGCGGATCGAGTACAAATTGTTACTGTTGACGTTTCGAAACCTTCATGGACTAGCTGCATCATACATAACCGACCTACTAATTCGTTACCAACCGCCCCGTGCGCTACGCTCCGCTGGAGGTTCCACGATGCAGACTACGTACGCAAGGATAAAAGGCATTTTCGAGTGCTGCTCCACGCCCCTGGAACAACTGCCGCTTGCTTATTTTTAATATCTACTATTTTTAATATCTACTATTTATCAACTATTTTATTATTTATTTATTTTAAATTGTAATATAATTAACTATTATTTATCAATATTAGTATTATTAAGACTAATATTATTTATTTATATTGAATTTTTTTTACTGATCTATTTATTTTACAACTACGTCTCTGTTTGTTATTTTAAGGTAATCTGTATATTCATGTAAAGTGTAACGCGCCTCTGAATGGTTTTATCGCTAGAGATATGGCGTAGACAAATACTGTTATTTATTATTATTATTATTATTATTATATATATATATATATATATATATATATATATATATATATATATATATATATATATATTCGTGCGCTGCTGAGCTGCCACACGTATCTGGTTGACAAGACAGTAGCCAGTATACAGAAGTTGGTCGACAAGAACCAGCTCCAGGAGGGACAGTACAGCTTCCTGACGTACCTACTCGGCCGCCCAGAACTCAGCTTCCGGGACGTCAGCATTATCACATTGTCGCTGTTTAACGACGGGCTCAAAACGGTGAGGTCGTTGGAGCAGGTGACTTAGGCAGCCTTGTCTCATCCGTATGTATGTATGTGTGTGTGTGTGTGTGTGTGTGTGTGTGTGTGTGTGTGTGTGTGTGTGTGTGTGTGTGTGTGTGTGTGTGTGTGTGTGTGCGTGCGTGTTGTGTGTGTGTGCGTGCGTGCGTGCGTGCGTGCGAGCGTGATGTGTGTGTGTGTGTGTGTGTGTGTGTGAGTGTGTGTGTGTATGTATGTATGTATGTATGTATGTATGAATGTATGTGTGTATGTATGTATGTATGTATGCATGTATGTATATACAATGTATGTTTGCATGTATTGTATTCATATATGTATGTGTTTATGTTTTACCAATACCAATACCAATATGTCTATGTGATTATGTGTGTGGGTAACTGGGTACGTATGTATGTATGTATGTATGTATGTATGTATGTATGTATGTATGTATGTATGTAAGTATGTATGTATGTATGTATGTATGTATGTATGTATGTAGTCTGTATGTATGTATGTCGTACGTCGTACGTGTGAGTATGTATGTATGTATGTATGTATGTATGTATGTATGTATGTATGTATGTATGTATGTATGTATGTATGTATGTATGTATGTATGTATGTATGTATGTATGTATGTATGCATGTATGTATATACAATGTATGTTTGCATGTATTGTATTCATATATGTATGTGTTTATGTTTTACCAATACCAATACCAATATGTCTATGTGATTATGTGTGTGGGTAACTGGGTACGTATGTATGTATGTATGTATGTATGTATGTATGTATGTATGTATGTATGTATGTATGTATGTATGTATGTATGTATGTATGTATGTATGTATGTAGTAGTATGTATGTATGTATGTATGTATGTATGTATGTATGTATGTATGTATGTATGTATGTATGTATGTATGTATGTATGTATGTATGTATGTATGTATGTATGTATGTATGTATGTATGTATGTATGTATGTATGTATGTATGTATGTATGTATGTATGTATGCATGCATGCATGCATTCATTTCGGAATATATGTATACATGCATGCATATCTTTACTAGAGATATAGAAAAACATCATATAATATCTGTTTAACTTTCAGACGTCTCCAACAACGGTTGGGCAGTTGTACTGTTTAGCTACAAACCCAGATAAACAGGACAAACTGTACGAAGAAATTAAGAAGGTGGCACCAAACAAAGACGAACCAGTTACTAATGAGATGCTCAGTCGTCTGCCTTATCTCAAGGGTTGTATCAAGGAGGGATTCAGGTGCGGCTTTGATCCATCATCCACGTCTTCCATGTAGTAGAGATTTTGATGTTTCTACCATTTTAGCATTATTCAAAATGGCCGCCAAATGTCATGCTTTTGTTTTTATGAAAATGTATGGCCTCTTGTGGCATTGAGATCTCACTAAATGGAGTCTGTGGAGATATAACAAATAATGATTTTTTTAAAGTTACTTTTTAAACAGTTGTATACATAAAACAATATGTCAAAAGCCCTGAGTCATAACAATATGTCATAATAAGTTGGAAAAGTGGGTAAGGTGTCAACTACTTGTAGTATCCGGCCAGACCAATCCGGCAAGCAGCTAGCCTTCGGTTACTCACCAGAGCTCGACGAGAGTGCAGATATTGGTCTCAATAGAGGGAAGAACAGAAACTGGTGATTTCATGAGGAAGGATGTTCACTCTGCTATGGTCCTTGGAAAGTTATTTATACATTTGAGATTAAGTCTAATATGCTTCGTTCCAGGTTCTTTCCAATAGGAGTTGAAGTTTCGCGGATACCCCAAAAGGACCTGGTGATTGGTGGCTACCAGATTCCAGCAGGGGTGAGATTCCTTCTTGTTTATCTCGTCTTGTCTCAAACTGGGCAACAGTGACGAATACACATGACGCTGGTTTTCGTTGAACGTCTGATGAAAATATGGACGCACTCATACACACATGCACATGCACATGCACATGCGCACGCGCACGCACCCGCACCCGCACACGCGCGCGCGCGCGCGCACACACAAACACCCACACATGCACGCACGCACACACACACACACTCACGCACGCACGCACGCACACACACACACCACGCACGCACGCACGCACACCACCACACACACACACACACACACACACACACACACACAAACACACACACACACACACACACACACACACACACACACACACACACACACACACACACACACACACACACACACCACTGCAATATGTTTTCTACGCTCCAAAGTTTAGCATAGACCCGTTCGCGCTGTCTCCGTATGGTATGCCGCTTGCCTTCGCTCGCCACCCGAGCATGACTGGATCGCCGACGGATGTGTTATGTTGTAGACCCATGTCCAACTGAACAACAATATGTTGTTACGTCTCGACCAGTATTTTGACGACCCCGAGTCGTACATCCCGGAGAGGTGGGCCAGGGGGAAACCGACGGAGAAGATTCACCCTTACCTCTTGCTTCCCTTCGGATATGGACCGAGAACTTGCGCTGGTTAGTTCCACAGGTTCTTCTCAATACAGCGGTGAAATTGCAACATTTCTGGTTAAAAGTACTCCAAATGCAAACAGTCCGCCTCCTGTCACATATCGGTACACTGTAGACGTCTACATACAAAACTATTATTGTCTTTCTACGAACTTGTTTCAACGTTTATAAATATTCTGCTTACAGTGTCAGCGTTACGTTTCATCTAGACATTTGACATGATAAAATACCCTGCTAGTTATCACATCGTATCTGATCTGCAGGTCGCAGGTTTGCTGAACAGGAGATGTATGTGTTCCTCGTGAAACTTCTGCAGAACTTCCGGGTCACGTGGCCGAACGAACAGCCAATGAAACAGAAGTACGAAATGCTCCTCAGACCGGATATACCAGCAACGTTTCGATTTGTGCCGAGAAACTAATGTCAGTATTGACAGAACATAACATTAATTAATAAACAAGACCATCGAATTTTCACGGTCGTTTTTTATCTGAACAAATATTATTATTTTGTAAAATAAAGACTTATAAATGTGCTAGTGACCGTGCGCTTGAAATGATACATATTGAAAGGAGTTATTGCATTACTATGTCTTTTATTGTAAGAGCATCTCCTGCCAGGCGCCGAGGTCTGCCTCTTTGAACTTTTATCCGCCTTCTTGGATTATATTGCTATTAAAATGTATTGATCTATTAGTATTGAGTGTTATCTACTTATGTATCCGTGATACTTAATTAATCCATTTCTAGAGAGCCTTTGACCTTTGTCAGTGCCGATTTTCTACATGGCTTTAGGATAGCGTCTAATTTATTTGCTAATAAATTTTCAACGGCGAATATATATATATATATATATATATATATATATATATATATATATATATATATATACAGGTATAATGTAGGTATATATATATATATATATATATATATATATATATATATATATATATATATATATATATATATATATATATATATATATATATATATATTCGCCGTTAGAAATTCAAATGTCGTTCAAATAAATTAGACGCTATCTAAAGCCATGAGAAAATCGGCACTTTTTAAAGTATGGCTATATCTATGACTTGTACAACGGAAGTTGATGTTGGTATGCCATAAAACTTAAAAGGTTTGTGTTCGTGGCATTACGTAGAACGGCAAACTATTATATATATATATATATATATATATATATATATATATATATATATATATATATATATATATATATATATATATATATATATATACCTACATTTACCTGGGACAGAAATACAGCACCAGATAAACACCAAAACAAGAGATGAACACCATTCGCCATCGCCGGATGGACAGCATTCGCCATCTAGTCCGTCGGTAAATGTCAAATAATTCAATCTTGTCATGTTTTTGGGTATAATCTTGGCAACAGGTTTTAAAATCATCTAAATAGTATATAGAACTTAAAAACCCTTGTTGCCATTTTTATTTGGTCCCATAGTGATTTAACGGTCATTTTAAAAATGGCCGCCAAATTTTATTTCGCCGTGCGTTAATAACTGTTTCATATAGAGAAATAATTGTGGTATGTGGATATGTGTTCTATGGGACGTAGATTTCAGATAACCCATTTTTGGAATTGTCTGCCTTACAAAATTATGCCATAGCATATTGAAAACTCCCAATATGTTCATCGACCCCTTCCCCACCCCATCCAACATCCTCTGCAATTGCACGGCATTGTGAAGCGCATCTTGGCTTCTACAAACTTTCACCTGTCTTCTGGAAAGTTTTACAAAACCTTTTCACTTGACAATCATATGATAAGCACCAAGATGACAAAGGAATCGTGCTGTCGTGTAGTGTAACTGCAAAGTAGATGGAATAGAAAGTTGGCTCAGAGACTGAGATTCTGAAGGCAACATCACAATTTTTTCTCAGGATGCTAGCTACAACACGATCTTCAAAAGATTTGACTTGAAAGCAATAATTGGCACTTACGAATTTGCATACAGAAACTGGATGTTGATGGAACCAAATAAATCGAGCCATCTAACAAATGACAAAGTAACAGTTGCTGGAGAATATTGTGCAGGCCAAAAGTGGCACAACCCCATAAGCTATTTTATAAATCCATCCAATAGAGATGCTGTCTCATAGTAGACGGAATGACAGCCTTGCAGGGTGTTGGTGGCGGTCAAGAACAAAGACGATGACAAATCATATGTTAAGCTCATCCAATCAAAAGCTCGAGGTCATGACCAAGTGAAGGTTATATTTGACAGTTATACGAAAGTATCCTCATTGAAGGAATCATCACAGTGCAGAGGCAATTCCAAGGGAATACGATCCAACATAGTAGATGATTCAACGTGCATCAGACTTCTATACCTGGCTCAAAATGTCTTCGACATGAGAACTGCCGAGAACCTAGTGACCGTGACACGCAATGATGTTAAGACAAACTCCGACTGCCCTGTGTCTACAAGTGTGAATATACTCAAAGAAGCGAATAGTTGCATGATTCAACATATTGTGGAAATTGCAGAAACAAATTAATAGTCTACCTATACTCCCAACATGATATCGTGCTCTTGGCTCTTCGCTGGGAGCGACACGTGGGTACCAGCTTCACAGCATTTCTTCCATCTTCTGAACTGTACTTGCTGCAATGGCTGGATTTGCAGAAGGAGCAGAACAGTCCACTGAAGTGGTCAAGGGCTATGAAGAGTTCTTGTGCACACCATTATGTCCTGTGTGGCTCTACATTACCCATGTGAAAAATGTCTGGTGGTACTTTTCAAATTACTGAGACATGAACAAGGATTAAACAAGCTCCCGCGTACCCATGGTGTATGGTTGGAACATACAAGGCGAGCACATGTGCAGGCGAATGTTTGATCACTGGATGTAGTCTTAGACCCAATCATCCCCAAATCTCTGGAGCCTGGATAGCACCAGCACGGTGGCCGGTTGTTGTCAGTGCAAACCAAGGAAACACCAGCACCAGAATTCAGTACTGGTTCAGTTTTGCAGCTGACGCAGTGCAGCTGTGCATTAAAAAATATTGCAAATTTTGATGCATGTCCATGATCATCAAGTGTGGCTACAGGTTGTATAGGGCAGTGTCGGTGGACGTCGGGGGGGGGGACAGCTCGGGAGTTCGTAGTATGGATTGTTTGTTTTTAATAATTTGAATTGGCCGTCCGTTATACAGAATATCTAGATAACATCTTTAGAAACGTCGCCTGAAAACACTTATATTTTCACATCAGCTTCAAATTTCGATGATACATAGATATTACGACACATAATATAATAGGCTCTCTGAAGATTTGTAAATAATATGATTTGGTGGGCGCTATTTTTAGCAATGGCAGACATTTGAATGTCTTAAATTCAAACGTAATACAACATATCAACGCTTCTAAAAATACTCTTAGACCTCAACTTCAGCTGTGAAAATAATATATTTTGTCTGAAGCCATCTTATAAAATGGCGGATATTACAAAATGATGGATATTTGAAAGTCAGTAAAGGTTAAAAGTATTACAATTTAAATAATCATATGTAAAAACCTTACATCTTGCCATCATTTGTTTGGCTCTAGATTACATAGTTCTTAAGATATGGGTAAATGGCTGAGCCGGACGCCATCTTTAAGAATGGCGGATATATGAATGTTAGTGAAGTTAAAATGTACATTGGTATATATTGCTATCCACCAAACTATCCAATGTCATCACCATAACTGCTTACTGTGTTGTAGTTTGTTTTTACGTTCTATACACTATTTAGATGATTTTAAAACCTGTTGCCAAGATTATACCCTAAAATATGCTTCCTTTACAATTGCCGACGCACTATAAATCACCAAGCACAGCGACATCTTCAGGGGTAACATTGGAACGTGCTTGAAAAGATAAATCTACAATTCATACATACTTCCAGCAATGACATACGGCGCGGAAACATAGGCACTCACCACCCAATAAATAAATTCATATATATATATATATATATATATATATATATGTGGTAAGGCTTAAATATATTGTTCAAACTATACACTGTACACGCAATGGTTTACGGGATGCAAGACCCTGCATCATATATACGCATAGAAACAGTGGCCTAGCCAGACAGGGAAGGGCCTGGGCATTGCCCCCCCTCCCCAATCCTTGATAATTATGAGGGTACCATTAACTGGCTGCCTGATTCATTGAGTGACAGGATATAGGGACTTCCCTTCGCTGTCCTTTGGCATCGATTTTTTTTTATTTCAAATGGGATTATTACCTAAAATCGAGGAATCCACGTAACAAGCCAATACCTCTAGGAGATTAGCACACCTTCTTCAAAGGGACAAAGGCTGCTCTAACTTCCAAAACTACACTGATTATCAAGGGGAAACATCAATAAATAAAACATATTATTGTAAAAAGGTATTTTTATCAAGTCATTAATATACTAACAACTAAACTGAAAATAACCGTGTTTAGGCTACGTGACTTGTATAATTTGTGATATTTAGAAAACAACACTTATAATTAAAAAGAAGGATCGGTGCTATAGGCTTGGGACCCTCAGCAGAACGCTGGGGTTCCGAGGACCATTGAATACAAACATCCAGGTAAGTCCCTGATATAATATTATGTGTACATTCTTGACGAAAAATTTAAATTTAAACCTTACCAAACTAACTGTTTGGACCGCAGAAAGACAATTGGTCAAACATATATTGACACACACCTAAGCGTATCGGCTCCGTCAATGAAACACTTCTTTTTGTCAGTTTCACTTATAAAGGTGTGTGAAGTTTGAAAACTGAACCGACGTTAGATATAGGAAAGAATCATCATTGGCTGCTTTGTAAATCCTGCTGCTTCGCCAATCCTGCTGATCGCTAGCATATGTATTGACATTTCATACCTGTTTTTTCATCGGTAAAACGGTTACGTCCGGTAATCAGACATACATCACGCATACCAGACCAATATAAATATAATAAGTTTAGCTGCATAGATTAGCACAGTTTTCAGATGGTGCATTTTGCTTAATAAAATTGTCTACGCATTGGCATATGTGCCTAATTCACCCATAAAATACGCATAGGCCTACAGATCTACTGATAAATAAACAAAAAAGAGGTCATTGATGAAAGAAAGGATAACATTTATGATTTCTTAAAGAAATAATTTCTTAAAGAAAGAAAGAAAGAATGACGTAAGGAAGGAAGAAAGAAAGGAAGGAAGGAAGAAAGAAAGGAAGGAAGGAAAGAAAGAAAGAAAGAAAGAAAGAAAGAAAGAAAAAAGGCAAAAGTAACAAAAAGAAAGAATACTGGAGAAATGAAGAGGAAAAAAGAGTTATTTGTATTTTCGCTAGGATATGCGCTTGTAGATTTGCTGTGAGGAACGCGCTCGTTTTCTTTGGACATCCTAAAATTACACCCACGCGCGTGCACGCACGCAAGTTTGTTCAAACACAACACCAATTTGTAGATCAGAGCTAGGTCAGTTATAGTCTAAGGGAGAGATTGAAAAAGCGAATAGACCCCGTCGCATGAGAGGAGGTAGTCTTGTGTAATAATATTAAAGTGATAGAGTTATAGCTATAGGCCAATGAATATAATATTGTGAAATAATAAATCCAATGAACATCTTACAGTTTGATTTGGTTGTTTTTGTTGCTACCAACATAATTTATGACTAACGTCATTTAATAAAATTAACTACCTCAATGTATCAATGATTATCTTATGTTTCTTTGGGTATTTTAGAATTTTAAACGATGGGTTATTTTTAAATAGCTTTGAAGCGGTAGTCTTCATTTCGCCGCATGGTGGGGCTACTATAGATTTAAAGGAGGGAAATGCAAACTGGATGCGCAGACGTTGAATGCTCTCGTGGCCCAAGTTGAGTGTCTTCTTGTAATTGGAACCGTGAAAGTTTCTACCATTAGACATCGAACTTTGTTGACAATACTTTGTGCCTGTTTCATGGGCAATGGTGCTACATTAATTAACAATGTTTTTGAGGCGAGGACGATTTAGAGGACGCGAGCGTGATGGCAATGATAGAAGTGGCAGCCAGCGTCGTTTTGAGCGGCGAGGTTCTGCTCCAGCTTCGATTGAACATGGCGCGGCGCCGGGGGGTAAGTGTCATCAACAATTATATTATAATGGCTTTACTCTCACTTAGAACTAATTACACATTAAGCAGTGTCGATCAGTGGACGTTATGCCGTTAGACAGTTCGTATACTCGAACAAGTGCAATCAACGCCCAGGCAAATAACATCAGTTTATTTTCTAGCAGTCAATTCCATTCAATTTTATATTATCGTAAAACATGTTCAATGATGTTGGTAGACGTTACTGAACTTGGTAGGCCATCAATGCAATGGACTTTATGTCCCAAGCACAGTCCCAAGTCACATATTTGTGTGTGTCTTAGACGATATATCCTAGTTTTTTTTATTTTAGAACTTAACTTAACACAACTCTGTTGATATATTAGCACTCTTTGTAGAACATATCAAGTCCATTGGATTTTGATATATAACTGTTACTTACTAACTTAGCATCTTATTTTTGGGACATATCGTCCACAATATTTGGGACATAAGTGACTTGGGACATAACGTCTATAACTCCAATGGGACTTTATGTCCCAAGTCACATATGTCCTAGATGATATGTCCTAAATTAGTTTGTTTGACTGCCTTTGGGCTTTGGCCAATTCAAATGAGTATCTTTACCAACAACGTGAGGAACAGATCTAGTGTAAAAAAGGATGTCTACTTATACATAGTAATTTTGCAGTTCTAAATTGTTCAAGGCCTGATGTTGAGTGTCTGTAAGTCTGATGGTTAATGTATCTGCAGACCCACAAATCAACTTTCTTTAGTGCAATGCCTGGTAGTTATGCAGATATGCATTAATTCCATTAAAGTTAATTACTTAAGCTGTATTGAACACTTCCTTTATTACTGTCCAACAGCTAATTACACTGACCATGTAGGGTTGTGGGTCAGGGTCCGTTGTTGTGGGTGGTTTCTAACTTTCTAACCAGATGGCGACATAGTTATACATCCGTAAGTGGAATACTCACAATATTCTGTCATCTTAGTCCACATGTATATATTTTACTAAATGACTAGTGCAGGGATAGCCTAACAATGATTCAACATTGCATCACAGCTCTCCATTCACAGTAACAGCAGTGATGATTTGTAAAGCAGCCCTGAGATACCCCAAGGGTGTGCTCCCAGGATGTTCACATTGCCAGACAATCAGT
The DNA here is from genome assembly GCA_025642075.2 of Ridgeia piscesae. Lineage (NCBI taxonomy): Eukaryota > Metazoa > Annelida > Polychaeta > Sabellida > Siboglinidae > Ridgeia > Ridgeia piscesae. Next base: position 100,515 of record JAODUO010001189.1, on the reverse strand, counting down.
TGCTATTGTTTATCAGCATTAAGTCTGTGGCCCACCATATTCATTCTCCCTTGATGCTTTGCTGACTACCAAAGCATTGGTTGCTGCTTAGACTTTCTTGTAAAAGTGTTTAATTGGTCTTGTGTAACATTGGTCATGTTATATTTGGATTTGGAATGCACTAGTAACGTCTGAATTATAAATAAAACGTGTTTACTTTTACTGTGAAATACCAGGTAATATGAAATAATATACATATATATATATATATATATATATATATATATATATATATATATACATGTGCATGTGCATGATTCAACAAATATTGTAAAATACAGATATAATGCTCTAGTGAAATAATTTATTTTTTGTAAATACACATGTTGGCTGTTTCTGACCAGACTGTCAATATTTTTAATTGCAGAATTCTGATTTATGCGTAATAATTGTTTTAAAATATTTTGTAATATAAACACTTGCTCATACTAGTAGCTGACCATGGGTGCACACAATGAATAATTATTCTTGCCGCAGCAATTCTTAGTTGCATGTCCAATTCACTGTGCTTGACTGCGTAACTTTAAATACAAAAATAAACTTTAAAAAGTTGTTTACACACGTTACATGCGTTACACGTCTATAGATTTATCCCAAATTTAATAGTTAACATTACTAATTACTGCTTATGCACAATAAGCAGTAATTAGTAATGTTAACTATTAAATTATATATAATTATATGTATGTACACTATACTTTGTAATACCTTTATTGTGTTTGAATTTATCGTGTACATTCACTATTTGCCTGGTGTAAGCTGCAGTATGAATGAAGTCTGCTGCTGTAGTCCCATGTGTAAGTCTGCAGATAGACAGCCACTTGAAGGTGCCAGTGGTTGAACACTTGTTAGTTCTCATAGTCTGTTCTCACTCTGACACTGTGCATGTGTAGAACGTTCACGGTCCCCGGCATTGGCTGCACATTGCTGTGAGGTCCCACGTTTGAACTATACAGGTAGTTCGGGTGGCAGCTGTACAAATTTAACGTACTACAGTTGCAGAATACACAGGTATTAGCTGCATGGTCCCAGCTGCAGCTGAGTGGTCCTACCAGTAGCTGCATGGTCTTAGCTGTAGCTGCATGGTCCTAGCTGTAGAGCGGCATGGTAGTTGTAGCTGACACTCGATTGTAGACAATATCCATTCACACTGGATTGTTGTCTTTTGCAGTTTCATCTGCGGAAGACGGCTATGCCACCAACCCCAGGGATAGCTTCCACGCTGCTCCGCCCTGCTCCCGTCGTACCACTCCCAGCCACTGGGAAGGAACATCTGAATGTAGGCGGCGAGGGGTCTCCCGCATATTTGCCCTGTCTGTGCAGGAACTCAACTCTCGCAGTCCGGTGGACCTGATGTCACAATACGGAAGGGGCGATTGTGTGTCATCCTGTAGTGTCAAATCCCTCGGTGAGGTGTCAGGACCTCAGTCATCACCTGTTGGTCTGACTGGGTGTGAGCCCCCAGAACAGCCTGACTGGGGGGCATCGTTCAGGAGACAGCACTGCCATAAGCCAGCCTCGTGTGCTGATGATAAAGGGTTAGGCCCTGGTCATCTGCAGCGATTAGATAATCGTGCAGATCGTGTAGACAGGTCAGAAAAACGTTTTACCGGGTATCGTGAACTCTCTACTCATAATTCGCAAGGTGCACCAGTTCAGGCAGTAAATGACAAAACTTGCCGGCTTCGTAATGTTCATTCCAGGCAGATCCCACTTGACGGCAAGGGTAGTTCTAATCACCCTGCTAGCAGCACTCGAAAAAGGGGTGCGCTAAACAACCAGAGAAATGAGATAGATAATCAGGCACCGACTTGGAAACCAGCACTACGTCAAAGAGATATCTGCCAAAGTAAACCAGAACAGAATGCTGAATCATCCATGGCAAAATGTAACGTGTCTGTTTCCCGTCAACAAGGATCCTGTTGTGATTCACTAGAGGGAGCCACAGTGTCTAGCTACTTACCACCAATTGGACACAGAACTGATAGAAAAAAGACAAGGAAGAAAAGGCATGGCAGCAAATCAAAGAAGCGAATCAGCTCAGAGTCAGAGCATAATACAAGTGCTGAGAATCTTGGTAGCAAAGAACTGGTTGTAGACCCTAAAATTAAAACTGCCGATGGACGAAGGAGACAGTCTAGTTCTGGGCATGAAACAAGTGTTGAGTACCTGGATGGCAGAGAAAGAATTGTTGACCCTAAAATTAAAACTGGTGATGCACAAAGGCAACATACCAACTCTGAACATGATGCAAATGCAGAGAATGTGAATAACAGAGAAAGAGTTGTTGACCCTACAGAGAACGTTGGTGTTGTGAGAAGGCGACAGAACAACTTGGTGGATGATAAAACTGTAGATTATCAGAGTAGCAGAGAAAGAGTAGTTGACTTTGGAAAGAAAACTCGTGGTGCACGGAGAGGACAGAATAACTCGGAGCATGATATACATGCTGAGAATCTGGGTAGCAGAGAAAAGATTGGTGACCCTAAAATGACAACTGGCAATGGACAAAGGAGGCAAGCCAACTCAGAAGATGGGACACAGTTTGAGAGGTTTGTTAGCACAGACAAGATTGCTGAGCCAAAACAGAAACCTGGTGGTGGACGAAGGCGACAGATCAGCTTGGGACATGGTACACATGTGGACAATCTGGGTAGCAAAGAAAGGATTGTCGATCATGAATTGGAAATTTGTAGTGAACGAAGAAGACAAAACAACACTGAGCAGGGACCATTTGCTGCAAATCTAAGTAGCCAAGAACGTGTTGTTGACTGTAAAGAGAAAGCTGGTACTGGACGTGGGAGACAAGACAACTCGGAACACGGAACACATGCTTCGAAGCGGGGTAGAAGAGGACGGGTCTTTGACCCTAAAGTGAACCATGGTGGTGGACAACGGAAGCAAACCAACTCAGAACATGGAACAAATGCTGATAATCTGGCTACTAGAGAAAGGGTTGTTGACCCTAAAGAGAAAACTGATGATGGACAAAGGAGACAAGTCAGATCAGATCATGAAAGAAATGCTGAGATTCTTGGTAGCAGAGAAAGAGTTGGTGATCCTAAAATGAAAACTGGTTTTGGGCAAAGGAGACCAACCGGCTCAGAGCACCGAAGACGTGTAGAGAAGTTGAATAGCGGAGACAGGGTTGTTGACCCCAAAAAGAAAGCTGGTGATGCACGGGGAAGACACGCCAACTTGCACCACAGAACAGCTATTGCAGATATGAGCAGCAGCGAGCAGGTTGTCGAGCCAAACGGTATGGAAAGAAAACAGATGCACCCAGCACACGGTGCACATGCTGAGGTGTGTCCCAAAGACAGCCTTGTTGACCCTAAAAAGGAAGTGCAAAGAAAAAAGGGATCTAGTACTAATGCTGCAAGACATGAGTTGGGACAATACGAGAGACTGATGCGATGGCAGACAGAGCCAGAAGACGAGGACGATTGGAACATGGATCACTATGGACTGTCTGACATGTCACCATTGACAACAGCATTGCCTGTGACACTAGAGAGACCATTGGTGTGTGGCTCAGATGACACTGTCATGCTATGTCAAGATAAGGATAGTGGTGAACGAAGTCACGTGACAGTTTGTGACGTTGACACCGTAACCGACGTCATATCTCATGAAACTTCACACAAATATCATCGCAATGACTCTGACAGCACATCTAGTCACAATACCGTCACGTCGGTGTGTCCCCAAGTTGTCACCGTAGCTGACCGACACCTGTCCACGGAACTACCTTTGAATGATGACGTTGTCATATTCAGTCATTGTCACGCCGAAGATACCATCACACCTCATGACCTCACAGCCAGTGACAGTTACACTCGGGTGGTTGATTTGGGTTCCTCTTTCTATTTGTCAGCAGCCGCCCACTCATACCGGGGACCATGTGTGAGACATGCATCCCCAGCGAGCCACCCTTCCTGGGGCCACCGGCGCTCCTCCTACGACTACCTGCCTGTGATGTCCCTGTCACCGCCAGAAGACACCGAAGAGGATGTCACAAGGGTCAAAGCGTTCAAACGTCACAAATCGGGAAACCAGGACTCCCAGACAGGTAGGTTCTAAAATATGCACAGTATTTGTTTATTCCATGCTACCATCAAATAACTGTATCTCAATGATCAGATCATAGCAATTTGATGGCCTCGACCTGACAGGTCTACAAAAATCACAAATTTTGTTTCACAAACTAGATCTTTTGACAAATATGGAAAAAATCACAAATTTTATTTATTCCAGGTAATCAATCCAAATTACACCTTGCAAAAAATAAATTCCTAATTGTCAGTTGTAGCCAAAAATAGCTAATGTTCATTGGCTGATATCTGCTGTAGCCAAAAAAAACCTATACCAACTAATAGTTGAATGGATTGAAATTTACTGCTGGCTTTGAGCATTCTGCACACATGTTGCAGAGAATGTGAACCACTCGCCGCCTGACATGCAGCCATGCCCAAGTTATCCAGGGTGCGCACCCTGCCCAGCCGTCTGCAGTCCAAGACCGAGGTACGGCACTCCACCACCCCCACCCCCAGCCCCGCAGTGGTTCATGTCGGGTGGCGGTCCTGGGTCCTCGGCGCCACTGCCAGATCTTATGTTCTTCGACAACTCTGGACACATGTGGCCAAAACCACCCGGGTATCAACCAAGTGGAGACTGGTACAATCAGAGCAACCCTCCTCAGGGCTGGTACGCACCGGTACAGTTCCAGATGGATATGCCACCCACGGTGAACAATGGGGCACCGGTATCAACTGCTCCAGTATCCACAGCCAACCCACTTGTACAGGATCTTCAGTTGCTCGCCAGCTGCCTTGTTCCCCCTCCACCCCCGCCTTCCACACCCCCTTCAGAGCATACCCCGGATACCCGCCAGTCGGAGGAGAGATCAACCAGCGGCTGTTATTCCACCTGGCCAAAGACCCAGCCTGTTGCTGCGTCGTATGCTGCACGCCCCCCTTGTCGTGTTTTCCACTATGGGGCGCCGTCTGTGCGGTACGAAACACCCTCGTCGTCATTTGGAACAAGCAGCGGTGGGGCACAGAACAATGTCGAGACAACTCAAACATTGCCACACCATGATGATAATCTGAGGAATATTCGATTACGAAATCAGGATTCTTTGGCAGTCATCAATGAAGCAGGCTCAGGGGTTGCAAGCAGGACCACATCAAATCCAACTCAGCCAATTACATCGCATGAGATCGCCGATGCAGTTTTCAGTAATTACACGTTGGTGAATGATGGTAATCAGAAACAAATGGCAGATCATGAACCTTCTGCTGCAAAGTCGCCAACAAGCCAGAACGATGGTCGCGTGGTTGGGTCCCAGTATAACGGCGACGATTCACTCACAGATGATTCATTGATGCACCACTGTGCAGACATGGCAATATCCATGGCGACCACAGCCGAAAACTCCCAGCAGGGGACAGCTGAGTCACGGGGGAAGGTGAAATTCCGGGTTGCACACTACGTGCCACCGACAATGCGCCTGTCGAGTAGCTTCAGCATAGTCAGCGCTGCGGAGTCGGTGTCTCGCATGGCCAGAAGCCCGAAAGATGTGAACATGACCCTCCCCTGTGTGGGCTTCTCCGGCAGTATAAACAGTTCCCCGGTTGTCGGTGGTGGGCCAGAAGGTAGTAATCAACAGTCTACTATGCCCGACAAGATGCGTGCCATCCCACGATGCAGCCCTTATGGACCTTGGCAAACTACCAGTACTCCAGTGACGCAGGCCGAACCTTCGGCACGCACTCCAGATGGGACCACTGAGTTCACGTTTCAGACGCCTCGACGCAGGTCTGCACCTGATATACAAATGAGACGGCGATTAATGAATGTTGATGCAACCAGTGTCACCTCTCCAAGGGGGTTTTCTAAGAACAACAGTGTCACTTCTTTGACGGGTGGTGCTCTGAACAACAGTCATAGGGGTGTGTCATGTACATCTATGTCAAGCTCTGTCGACAGTGACTTGAACCTGTGTGGCATGGGAAGCTCGGTAGAGTCGAGTCCGTGCACTTCGCAACGTGTCAGTCGGTTCTCGTGTTGCTCCGTCTCGAGTAACAACTCACAAGAAACGTGGAGTGAACTGTCGGTGTCGTTCGACGATGTCATGTCACCTGGAAAGGTAGACGTCGCCAACCCAGTTCAGTGCAGCAAGAAAGAAGAGGGGGAAATCGACTGGTTCGACGGAGAGTGTCGCCCATCGACAGAGAAGTCTCACAACAGGTACGAGATGTTTCCAGAGAAGCGGGATACTGCTGACGGGCCATGCCCTGGCAGCACTGTGTATGGCGGGAGTTATGGTTGCGAGCTCCAGGCGAATTATACAAACCCTGCCCGCAATAAGTGGAACCTGCCGCCTCGTATGCAGCGCCTACTCCAGGAGTCCGCGTCGGCGTCCAGGGCTCAGTCCCTCATGTCAAAGATCCAGCAGCCGGCTGCTGCGTACTTAGAGACCCACGGCGACCACGCCAGCTCGTGGCAAAGCTTAGACTGGCGTTCAAAGTTGAAGGAGATATTCGAGAAGAGTTCGGAGCGGTTCTTGGATTCGCACTGCCACCTCGACTTTCTCTTTGATCGGGTCAACTTCAAGGGGACTTTCAAGAAGTATGTGGCTATGAATGAGCTAACGTTCTGCAACAAGTTCGCCGGTTGCGTGACTGTCTTCTGTCATCCGCACACATTCACAACTGAGGGTGAGTTTTGAAGCAAAAGTGCTACTTCGTAACATTTCTATTACGGTCTGAAATAATACGGTCTGAAATAATAAGTATCTTACAACTAAATTTTCAGAAACTAGCCACTTTTCGTAAAGAACTAAAAACAGTTGTTTTAAATTGTATGTTAACTATTAAGCCAGTTTACAAACTTTAAAATGAGTCTGATTACCTGAAATGGACTATAAACACACATGTGACACCATTTACACTCACTTCTAAGGCATAACTGACAACATCTATGGTTTTGGAAGCCGTTTATTTTTGCTCCTTAATTTTTTTACCCATCCACCCATATTTCTACCCGTCCACAATGGTTTTTACCCGTCCAAATGACGGGTGAATGGGTCTGCATAAAGCTATGGAGGTCAGCATGTTCTGTATGGTGTTAGCCGGCATTTGGTAGATGACGTGTTGTGTGAGGTCAGTGTGTTCTCTACTGTGTTAATCGGCACGTGGTAGATGACATGTTGTGTGAGGTTAGTGTGTTCTCTACTGTGTTAGTAGGCACTTGTTAGATGATGTGTTGTGTGAGGTCAGTGTGTTCTCTACTGTGTTAGCAGGCATGTGGTAGATGACGTGTTGTGTAAGTCAGTGTGTTCTCTACTGTGTTAGCCGGCACATTATAGATGAAACGTCGTGTGAAGTCAGTGTGTTCTCTACTGTGTTAGCTGGCACATTATAGATGAAACGTCGTGTGAAGTCAGTGTGTTCTCTACTGTGTTAGCCGGCACGTGGTAGATGACGTGTTGTGTAAGTCAGTGTGTTCTCTACTGTGTTAGCTGGCACGTTATAGATGAAACGTCGTGTGAGGTCAGTGTGTTCTCTACTGTGTTAGCAGGCATGTGGTAGATGACGTGTTGTGTAAGTCAGTGTGTTCTCTACTGTGTTAGCTGGCACATTATAGATGAAACGTCGTGTGAAGTCAGTGTGTTCTCTACTGTGTTAGCAGGCATGTGGTAGATGACGTGTTGTGTAAGTCAGTGTGTTCTCTACTGTGTTAGCAGGCATGTGGTAGATGACGTGTTGTGTAAGTCAGTGTGTTCTCTACTGTGTTAGCTGGCACATTATAGATGAAACGTCGTGTGAAGTCAGTGTGTTCTCTACTGTGTTAGCCGGCATGTTGTGTGAGGTCAGTGTGTTCTCTACTGTGTTAGCCGGCATGTGGTAGATGACGTGTTGTGTAAGGTCAGTGTGTTCACTACTGTGTTAGCTGGCATGTGGTAGATGACGTGTTGTGTAAGGTCAGTGTGTTCTCTACTGTGTTAGCTGGCATGTGGTAGATGACGTGTTGTGTAAGTCAGTGTGTTCTCTACTGTGTTAGCTGGCATGTGGTAGATGACGTGTTGTGTAAGGTCGGTGTGTTCTCTACTGTGTTAGCAGGCATGTGGTAGATGACGTGTTGTGTAAGTCAGTGTGTTCTCTACTGTGTTAGCTGGCATGTGGTAGATGACGTGTCGTGTGAAGTCAGTGTGTTCTCTACTGTGTTAGCTGGCATGTGGTAGATGACGTGTTGTGTGAACTGTGAAGTCAGTGTGTTCTCTACTGTGTTAGCCGGCATGTGGATGGACGTTCTGCGAGAGGACAATGTGTGGGGAGCTGTTGGGTGTCACCCAAAATGTGCGACCAACTTCACGGCGCGGGCTGAGAGAGCGATGAAGGTGATGTTGAGGCATGACAAGATGGTGGCCGTTGGAGAAATAGGACTCGACTACTCAGGAACGTAAGTAAATTTTTTATCAAAACCATGACAAACAGTTATAAAAAATGTATTTAATTGTGATAAAAAACAAGCATAAATTTGGTAAGTGTTCTCAAAATTTCTGTTAAATATGCGATGCTTCAGAATGTTAATCGTGAAATTTTTTTGGTAATTAGTGAAAAAGGTGAGAAAGAAGCCATTGTGAGGGCTGTATTTCGGAAATGTTTCATGTTTGTGTGATAAAATTTACAATATTAAATAATTTTTGTGTTTGAACTCCTCTATAAAATATTGTTTTCCCTATGTAATCTGATGTTAGAAAGCCCTATTAATGGCATGGGCGTTCAACTGATACTTATTCGTATTCATACATACTTGGACAATATGTCTGTGAATGATTATATTTTTGACAGACAAGCATAGTCATTTTAGGTGTCTGAATACATACAGTCAAGTGAATAATATTATGTGTTTAAATATAATCAAGTCAGCCCACTGAGTAGTGGTGTATTTGAAGTATTGTCTCTGGTGTAGTCTACTGCCCAGTTCAACTGTATTGATAGTCGACTGAGCAGGCAGTGTTGTTTAACAAGATTTAACAAGATTGCCACCTAGAGATTCAACTCTAGATGGCAGGTGGACTAGGAAGCCATTTGGCTTATCGAGAGTCCAACCTATCTATCTAAGTATACCCCGCCCTTCTTAGGTATATGTCGATTTTATTTTTAAATATATTAACACTACTAGCACATACACAATCAGCTGATAATCTGTTCCATTCGTTTACTGTTCTTTGTGAAAATGAAAATTTTCTAATATCTAGTCTACACTGCTTCTTTGCTAATGTAACTCCATGTCCTCTAGTCCTTCTCTCTTCCTTGACTGTGAAAAAAATATTTCTGTCAATATTTTCATATCCATTCAATATTTTAAACACCTCAATCTGATCTCCTCTCAGTCTTCTGGTTTCTAGTGTTGTTAAACCACATTCTTTTAGACGCATTTCATAACTAATATTCCTGAGTTTTTGTATCATTTTGGTTGCTCTCCTTTGTACTCTTTCTAGCATATCAATATCCTTCTTGCGATATGGCCTCCATGCTTGTATACAATATTCTAAGTGAGGCCTAACTATTGTTTTATACAGCGGTATTATTAGTTCTTTTTCTTTGTACATTATATTTCGCCTAATTAATCCAAGAATTTGGTTTCCCTTCGCTGCTGCAATTCCACACTGCTCTGATACCTTCATGTCAGCACTAATAGTTAACCCTAAGTCCTTTTCCTTTAAGGTAGTATTTAGTACAGTATCACCCATTGTATATTGTGCATCTTCATTCCCATGTCCTGTGTGAAGGCACTTACACTTTTTCAAAATTAAACAGCATTTGCCAATTCTCAGACCATTCTATCAACTTATTAAGATCATCTTGTAAATGTTGTCTATCTGCATCACTTTTAATTTTCCTAAACACTTTTGTGTCGTCCGCAAACTTCAACACCTTGCTTGTTATGTCATCATCCAAATCATTGATATATATTAAGAATAAAATAGGTCCCAGTACTGATCCCTGCGGTACTCCACTCAAAACCGCTTTCCAGTTTGAAACCTCCCCATCAACTACTACTCTTTGTCTTCTATCAATAAGCCATTTTTCTATCCAGTTGATCATTCCATTTCCTATGCCATGGGCCTTTAGTTTAAGTAGTAGTCTTTGGTGTGGCACTTTGTCAAAGGCTTTTTAAAAATCTAAGTAGATTATATCTACTGGTGATCCCTCATCTAGCCACTTTGTGACATCTTCCAAAAAACATAACATATTTGTTAAGCATGACCTCGCTTTTAAAAACCCATGTTGAGATGGGTTTATCAATTTATTTTTAACAAGAAAATCAACCAGGTGATCTTTAATTAGTCTTTCCAATAGTTTGCAAATCACCGATGTTAAACTCACTGGTCTATAGTTCTCTGACTTGTTTCTCGAACCTTTTTTAAATAATGGTATAATGTTTGCTTCTTTCCATTCTAACGGAACTATTCCCTCCTCTAATGACAAATTGAACACTGTTGCAAGCGGTATGCTGATTTGTTCTACAATTTCCAATAGTAATTTGGGAGGAATCCCATCCACTCCAGGTGATTTATTATCCTTCATATCTCTTATTTTCATAGCTACCATTGTTGGGGTTACAATTAGTTGTCCTAAATAGTCAAACTCTCTCCCTTTTCATTCTCTTCCATGCTTATGTTTGGACTCCGATACACTAACCCAACAGTTAATGTTGAGTTTCCTGTAACTATGTTACACCAGACAGCTTCTTCACATTCTGCTTCTTTTTCTAATTTTACTTCATAAGCTTGGATGGATTCTTTAATATATAAAATAACTCCGCCTCCCCTTCTTCCTAATCTATCTTTCCTAAACAGTACATACCCTGTCATTCCTAATTCGGCATCTGATATATCGGGTGTGGCCCAAGATTCAGTTATACCTATTATATGAGGCTCAATATCTTCTACCATAATGTTTAGTTCATTTCTTTTGTTTACTATGCACCTTGCATTTAAACAAACACATTTATAACCAAATTCCGTAGGGCTTTCCAGGCTGTTCTTTGCTGATGTCTTTTTGCTATCTTTATCTATGCCTCTAGTATTTGGTTTCTCTGTGTATCCCCCCTGCGAAACTAGTTTAAAAAATTGCAACCTGTTCCATTATTCATCGATCGAAGAAGGTTCTCGGAGAACACTGCTGCGCCCTTTCCGCTTAGATGGAGGCCATCTCTCATAAACATGTCTTCTTTACCAACAAAATATCCCCACAAATCTACAAATCCAACTCCTTCTTCTTCACACATCTGCTCTAATAGTCCGTTAATTGCCATCCTCTTGCAATTTCTAAATGTTGTTCCCCTTCCCCTCATCACTGGCAAGATTCCTGAGAGTATGATCTGTTCAACTCTCGTCTTCTTCAGTGTCTCTACCAACTCTCTGTATCTCTTTACTATCCTGGTTGTTCCATCCCTGTCTGCATTGTTCGTCCCTACATGTACTAATATAGACCCCCCTTGGCCATGCCCCAATACATTCTCTACCCGTTCAGTCACATGCTCTATCCTAGCCCCCGGAAGACAAACAACGTCTTCTCCTTTGCTTAATGTCCTGTCTGTCTTTCGCAAAATGGAGTCTCCCATATATACCCTTTCTGTCCTCAATGCCCCCTCGATCACTGCTTCAGAGTAGCTCCTCCGTTTTGCATCTCCCTGGTTGCTGACTTTTCCCCTGCCGCTTTCTCTGTTGTTCCTTTCTTTCTGGTCTCTTTTCTTCCTGTCATCGTCCTTGTTATTGACTTCCGTTTGGTCATATCACCTCTCACTTCCTTTCTTCCATTCGTCTTAGCTCCTGTCGCATCTACTTCTCTCATCTCCTGTCCCCTTGTCCCTCCCTCCTTCTCTACTGTCACTTTCTCCCCTGTCACCTTCCTGCATGTCATGTCTCCTGTTGTTCTTTCTCCATTTGTTGTCCTTGCAATCACCCTCCCTCCACTCTGCATCCCCTTCACAATATCCGTTAGCCTAGCTAACTCTGCTGTCAGACAGTCCACTTTCCAACACCCTAAACATTGGAACGTAAACCCTTCCTCCGTTGTCTCTGACCAAGTTTTTCCGCACCCCGATACGGCAAAATCCACCAAGCTGTGGCAGTGGTTACACACCAAGTGCCTCCTTGCCTTCACTTGCCGCTTGCCAGGTGCCATATTACGATTTGTCAAAATCAACTCTTAGTATAAACCAACTTAGTCTTTAGAAAGACTGTTTGTTTATTGGGTACAGCAACTGCAGCACACTTTAGGTTATAAACAACTTACTACCTATGCTACCATGAACAATAAGTTTAGTCTGAACTGGTACCGTTCCCTAGCGGAAACATTGGACACTACCTATATAAACAAACAAGGGTTTCCTACTAAAACGCTTGTTTATTTTTAATAACAATGATACCTATTCACAGTTTTATCTTACATATGTAGTTGTTACTCTTATTGCTTTATCTCTTATATACTATATCAAATAAAGAGATTTGCTCAATCTTGTTTACAATTTGTCGAAGCCTAGATTACCCTTTTATCACCCACTATACTAATCTGTTCAAAAATACTGTTAACTAACCAACTTTAACCAAAACTACTACTCAATATATGTCCAGTACCACTTTATGAATAACCTTAACACAAGAATAATACTTATCAATCAATATTTCCGATTGTTTTTCAAATTTTATACACCACCAATTTCAAACCTCTACATCCACCAATTTTCCCGCCAAGACTTTGTTGTACTTGTAGGTTCTACCAGCACCAGGAGGCCCAGAAGGAAGTGTTGGCGCGGCAGTTGAAGCTGGCCACTGAGATCAACAAACCCATTGTGATCCACTCACGCGAGTCTGAGTCAGACATCATCAGCGAACTAGAAAAGGTGAGACCAGCACACGTGCCCACACACGCGCGCTTGCCAGGGCCTTATACAGGGTCGTATTTTTGCCAGTCACACATTTCTTTGATGGACACATGGTTGTAACTCATTTACATACAAGTCAGTTGAGATGGGCTTTATAACCAAAATTAAACTACAAACACACATGTGACACCCATTTTCAAGGCATAACTGACAATATCTATGATTTTGGAAGACCTTTTATGCTCCTACTTTTTTACCCATCCACTAACATTTCTACCCATCCAAATGACTGGTGGACAGGTCTCTGCGTAAAGCTATGACGCACGCACACAGACACACAATAGCTATCTGGGTTCTCCCTGAAAACCAGAGGGTTTTAGCACCTAGGAGAACACGACAGCCAAACAACACACAGTCTTCAGCGACACTTGTCAGTTTGTCACAATTTCATACGAATAACAGCAGAAACGTCTAATCACATCACCACGGTAAGTTAGCACTCCAGTCTGGCAGTCTGCACCAGAGCTTTATGCAGGATAAAATTATTGCCAGTCACACATGTTTTGGAGGACACATGGATGTTAACTGTTAAGCCAGTTTACAAACTTTTAAATGTGTCTGATGACCTGAAATGGACTACAAACACACATGTGACACCATTTTCACTCACTTTCAAGGCATAACAAAAAAAAATTCTTTTTTGCGCCTTTATTTTTTACCCGTCCACCACCCATCCACCCATATTTCTACCAGTCCATATTCGTTTTTACCTGTCCAAATGACGGGTGGACGGGTCTCTACATAAAGCTATGGTCTGCACGGTAAGCCACAAGTACTGTTATGTGTGTTTCTAGCACATCCCACGCAACCACAAGATCCACAGGCACTGTTTCACGGGCACGTGGGAGGAGGCACGCACCTGGCTGCACAAGTTCCCCAACTCCTACATCGGACTGACGGCACTGGTCACCCACCGCAGCCGTCGCGCCTTTCCACTTAAGGATGTCGCCCGATACATCCCCCTAGACAAGCTCCTCATTGAGACGGACACACCCTACTTTGTGCCCTGGAGGGTAAGTACTGGCTTCTTTCTTTGTCACTACTCGTCAACAGTGTTGGCCCCATACCGTAAATGGCAAACAAATCTACATCAAAGTTACCCACTTTTAATTGCAGAACTTCCAGTCTTCCATAACGCACCTCACCAATCAGTATACCAAACTATCTGTCAACACGTGTACTTGGCATACCAGACCATTACACAATTAGTTAAAACTGATCAGTTTCTTTCTGTGTACTGAATGTATAGCTCAGAAATATCCAGTTGCAACAACAAACAATAACTTTTAAATGCAGAATAGAAAGTAATCCATTAGTATAGATATTGGAAACCGTGTGGTCAGCATCCATAAAAATGTTACTTTATATAACATCTTGATTTTAAAAGTATGTGATGCTTGGTCATGGGGTGACCACGGGACTATACATCGAATGGTTCTTCCCGTTAATTATGCATCTATGTAATAGCAGTAGTGAACCAGTATAGATAGAAACATTATAGTTGCGTCATGTCGTTGTAGATCCCGAAAACAGATATGGAGTTCTGCCATCCAGGCATGGTGATCACAGTGGCTGATGAAGTGGCCAGACTCAAGGGCATCCACATCGATGTCGTGCTCAAGGCTAGCTATGAGAACACACGCGACATGTACGGCATTTAGTGAGTCGCATGTCTCTTGTGTGTGACTGCAAACAAAGATGCGTTACAACTTACGACACAGTAGTTAACTCTGGTTTGCCTGTCTGATGACTGGACATATCATTTCAATGTTCAAAACATTAATCATATGGTATAGTACATGTTCTGGTTGTGTGCTGTCTTGTCAAGTAGACCTCTCGACTGTTGTATGTGCGTTCTATTTGACAGTTCGTTCCTGTTAGAGTTGGACTAAGGTTAGCACTGTCTGAAATATGTTTTACAAGTACCCAATAGCTATGTATATATTGAAACTGGACCACTGATATTTTTTGGAATTCGGTTACACGAGGAAGTAGTGATATTAACCTTTAGAAGTCTGACTGGATGATGTGGTAACCAATCTATTATTTGTAAAAGTAGGCAAGTCTTATTTGAATTCCCACCAGATGTAACACTGGGCGTCTATTCCATGGACATCTGGTCTAGTGTTTCTTTCTTTGTCCATGAAACAGTAGTGAATGTAATATATGTTGCTCTTACAATGATGATCTTGTAGGTAGTTGCTGTCTAGCTGCCATGTTTATGGTAAAGATACGTTTCTTAATTCAGTAGGATCCAGCTATGTTTATTTTCCCACATGTCTATATCTTATTTCATGTCCTGTGTAATTGTGTGTCGCCTGGAATACAACCAGGTAATCACCGTAATATGGATTATGACACATGAACTAACAATAACGACAGGTTCTGAATCATTCCAAGTGGCAATGTTTTTAGGTAGGCCAGGTTTTGTTATCTCAAAAACTCCTGCGTGAAAGGTTTAGAATGACGTAGTCATTATGATGGATAGTGCTGGTCATATTCCTATCCTGGATGTTACGTTTGTCAAGACACCTAGCATGTATAAGAAGAGTTATTGTATGGAATTTTTATTTATTGAACTGCTAATAGGAATGGTGATACCATTTATTTATCACAATACTCTCATTGAGAACCTTTAAATGATAATTTTTATTGGTAAAATAGTTGATTCTATGTTTAATACTGAATTGAGAATTTCTGTAGATATGAGACGACGTGTCTCCATCGAATATCACACAGCAGGCCAGAATTGTGAGGGGGTAAACGTGGTTATTTTGTTGGACACATAGTATAATGGTAAGTGGTTGATATTGATAATGTTGGATAACTGGAGTTTCTAGTCAGAACACAGAGACATGTGTGATGTGCTGAATGGAATAAAGTTATACGTTTTCTGGCAACACCGATTGTTACACCTTTATTATTCCAATCACAGTTGGGTACAAATACGAAATCTTTACCAGAAATTTTGTGTAATCGAATTGAAAATCACAAAAGGGCATGCATTTGATATTTGGTCGTTTGAAAGTATTTGCAAATACAATCATACACACATAAAAATTACCATCAAAATATAAATCATTGCCCACCCAACATAAACTGGCTCAGGAGTCACAACAGAATGTATTTCACACCTGTGGTATAGTCAACAGTGGGCAGGCAACACTGAGAAAATTGGCCTACAGTGAAGCTAGTCAAACATTACATGAATGAATGGGAAGCCAGTGAAACCAGCCATAAAGGCAGGTATTCACAGGGAACATGTTCGAATGATTCTGCTGTGTACAAATCATGGGCTAAGACAAAGGAACCCAGGTTTCCTCCAGTGCAGGGGCAGAAGTACCCACCAGTAGGTACGGTAGCACAGATAAGGACAATCTAGTAAACCTGCCGTCCAATTAGTTTACAGCAGTCAATCAACCAAAATACAAAATTCTCACCCCACTATATCAACTATAATGGAAACACCAGCCATGTATTTAAATTTCAAAACTGGCAATGTACCTGAATTGTGTTTGAATAAACATGGTAGTGTATTTGAATTGAAATCTGGAAAAGCAATATATTTGATTGAGCTTAGTTATATTTGATCTCAAAATGTGTATTTGACCCTTCCAATTTCAATATAAATTCATGCATTCTAAGTAAAACATCAAATTTTAGGAGGCTATTTTAGGATATCTGAAGTTTTTTGCCAAAAAAAATTGAGTATGCATACTTGTGGACAGAATGATGTGGTTTACTGAGATAATCACAGGTGCTTGTGGGGGATAGATAGATACACGACCAAGATTAACTGCCAGCAATAAAAATAACAAATACTTATGCTAATGACAAGGTATTTATTAGACAATTTTAAGATAACTTGATCTGTTTGTCACAAATTAATAGTTCATTATTAGACAGAAACTGTATAAAAATCATCCATTTAATTATTATTTATATGTCATTGCACAACTATGGAGAATATGGTTGAATCTCGTTGTACAAATCAAATTAAGAATCGCAACAAAATATTAATTTCATTGTATTCACCAGACTAGTATAAATTTCAGTGTCAAATTAATAGCTGTTGCAGAGCAAATGCTTTTGGTGCTACATTGACAACAAAACAGCAATGTTGGATGAATGTATATTTACGTACTCATTGATGCCGACACTCGATAAAACTCACGTGGATTTTAAGGATAATTTGATGGTGCACACGATACATGTTATGCTTTTTTGTCTGAGAATTAAATAAAAGCCAACAAAAAAGTAGAACCTGCCTAAAACACAAATAGGACACAGACACTGGTATTATACATCGCAATAAAACAGAGGTGGTAATACAGATATCTGACCTGAAATTCTATAGCATAGTAGTGCTGACAGTGGCACTTGAGGTAACACTGAACACAACAATTAATACCAACCTGTGACACTAATCATAATGTACCTGAAATTACACAGGTTTTAGGTGTACTGAAGATGCATTGTGCATACTAGTGGTAAAACAAAGGGGTATTTTAATACAAGGACCCTGCACAGACGCGAGAGATATTCAATATGCTACATCACTACAGAAGCTTGTACAGTTGATACAAAGAAGTGAGCAACAATAAGATGATACTCTCACCTGTGTGCTCTTACAGTTACAGACATTTGGGCAACTCACAGCTTCAGACTAACTGATTTTTAGGGTCAACCAGTTTCTGACTACACCTATGGTCGTACTTTTATTTATAGAAAACTAATACTAAGGCTAAATCACATGGGTTTATAGGTATGCTTGTACTTGTTAATGTAGCAATGTTTCGCATAGTATAATTATCATTTCATGTATTAACCCAAAAAACAATAACCAGAAGTAAAACCTTTTAAATGTTTTCTACTTGCTGTTTAAGCATAAGTCCCACTGTCTCGGTTCTGGCCACGGCGTACCCCAGTGAAAATGTCCCGGTGATCCGTGAAGGTTTGGCTCAGTTGTATATTTCAGTCCCTTATATACATACGGTGGTATTGCTGGTGTCGCCATAGTTTGAACCCCAGATCATCCCGATGTAGCCATCATATCACACGGTCTTACACAGTGTCACCCCGGAGTATCAAGGATGTGCCACGGTGTCGCCCCGGTTTGATGTCGGTTTATCACGGTTCTTCCCAGTGTGATCATGGTAGCGCCAAGGTGGAGCCCCGGATATGCCAGTATTGCTACACTTTGCCCTGGATTTCAATAATCCCCCGGATCACCCCGATTGTTTTAAACATTTTAAAACACCAGGGGAGTAACCCGGATCGTCACAGTTCGCTGATGAGTTGCCATGGACTGGCCAAGGTTTCGTCAGTGTCACTACAGTTTTTCATGGATGCCCCCGGATTGACGATCCGGGGTGATCCGGCCTCTGAACCAGGACAGTGGGATCTAGGCTTTAGTTGGTATTCAGCTGGATTGTGATGAACTCAAGAATACATGTACTACGGGGTGATTCTGGTCAATACTGTCTATTTTTCCCCACTAAGTTTTAAGCCATTCTGCAGCTACTGCACTAAATATTAGTACTCATTACTTACATGATCTACAGAGGAGCTCGTTTTCCAGAAACCAAGAGTAGTGGAAGACTTACTTCTGATAGGAGTTAATAAAATAATACCAAATCGACATCTTTTTTTTAAATGGTTAACAATTTTGCATTCTAACAATTTTAGAGTATTTCATTGGCTTTAAACACTTGAAAAGAAAATACTACATAAACCCTGTGAAGAATTGTGCAAGTAAGACAAATGTGCAATATTTGTGTGTTACAGTGTCTTATATACCTATTCCACAAATCTTAATTATGGCCGATACGTTTGCCCAAGCTATCATTTTGAACAGGTTTGTATTGTATTAATGAAATTGTTCCACATGTTTGTGCAGGCTTTCATTTTGTATAGGTTTGTATTCATCACATTGTTTATTACATTATAACATAACACAGAGCTCAAAACATACGTAAATACAATTAAATGGACTAACAAGAGGAAATTAATCATGATATAGCTTGGTAATTATCAAATTAATAATACTTTGTGTACATACACAACATCTCCACAGCAGTGAAACCAATGAGTACCCTACCCTTTCCACAAAAAAAACAGACATTAAATGTGCACCCAAAATAGTGCCCTCGCATTACAATGTTACATCTGCTCAGTAAATTTGGTCGTTATGTGTCACATTTAGTGAGAATGGAGTGACACATACGGGCCCTAAAGTTAAAGACAGCCACATAGTGCCATTATTGACAGTACTCACTGACAAAGCTTGCTGGCACCAATGACAGTGCACTGGCACTATTGACAACCGACAGCACACACTGGTGATAAATACCACTTGCACCACCTGAAGACAGCGCGACGTAATATTCCACACATACATGTAACATGAACGCACAATTTAACATAAATAATATCGAAGGATACCTAACATTATTCTTTGGAGTGTCTGTGAGCGACATGGTACCTCGCTGTTGTAAATAGACAATTAACAAACATGTTACCATGCGCACAAAAAGGATGTGACTGGAAGGTTAGTTGTAGGGAAAGTCACCAGATGGAGTCACCTGTCTATGATTGTTTAGTGACCATGGAAAACCTGAAATATGTATGGAAAATTACAGATGCATGTCGAAGGTGGTTAGTAGGACTAAGCAGGTGAATAAACGTAACAAGAAACGCTAGTTCTGCAAAGTGCTGATTTGTCCGTTCTGGTGTGCACCAGTTGATCCATACACACAATGTGCATGCATGACTAAACATTGCCATCTCCCACCACCAGGTGTCCTTGCAGATGTTTTTGTGAACATCATAATTATATTATATCACCCTCATGATCATAATGCGTCCCATAGCAACAATTCTACAGAAACCTATAACATTTCTGCAGTATTCCATAGCAACTGCTGTGCCCCCAACAAACATTGTATAGAATTCTACAGGACATCCTATAGTTTTTATGGTAATTCCATATAGATTATAGATATGTAAAACAATTAATATTCTATCATTTGGTTTGCTAAATGTCGGACTTGATGCTGAAAGACCATTGAAAGAAAAGAGCATCACAATGGACAACATGAGATCACGATGTCTGCCACAAGAGCACCCCTGGTGGAGATCCTGTGAACTGGCCTTGAACAAATACACACTAGGTGGCACCAGCGGCACTACGTCTACGCCGTTTTTTTCTTTTCTGAGAGCATTGTCCGCATGTGTGAATATGCCTTGTTGAGGAGGGAGAATGCATCGGTGAACAGGAGCGTGCCGCTGAAGACGAACGCCGTGCCGAGCCAGTGGTACAGCGTGAAAGGGTTGTTGAAGTAGATGATGGAGAAGAGGAGCGAGAGGAACTTGCGCAAGGTCACGACCAAGGTCACGCTCAGCGACGTGCACTCAGTTGTCAGGATGAACACGGAGCGGATACAAACATATCTGGGGCTGCGTCAAGGAATGGCCAACATTTATGTATTATATCAGGACGAGGCGATTTGTGGTCATATATTACATCTGTTTAATAAAATATGTATTACTATTATCTAAACATAAACATTATACATTTTTTTATTAGTATTATTGTTATGTAGATGTATTTGTTTTTACATTTTTAGCATTTAGTACATTATTTATTACTGTTAACCTTACATATATAGTACATTAATTTCTCAGTATTACTGATATCGAATTATTTGCTATATTTATTATAATAATTATTATGTATGTTTTATGACTATAGTGAATTATGTAATTTATTGATTGATTTACTTCTTATTTTTTAGAAATGCTGTTATTTAATGCTGTGTTGTTGTTATTTATATACATACACACATATTTTTTATTATTTAAAAAACAAATATTAGTATTCTTCTTATTGTCTAAAAATTAAATTTTTATGTATTATAATAGTAATCTGTTGTGAAGCACCACAAAAAAAGATTATGGATGTGGTGCTATAAGAAAAAATATATTATACTTCTAGTGCTGATACCAGTAGTTAATATGAAATACTACGCCAATGGAGTGCACTACTTTCCAATGATAGTGTCTGCTCGTGGCAAACGACACAGCATGGCCCAATCACAGGTCAGCACACCCCACTGAAGTATCAGTGATAAAACATTTCCTACAGTTTGCAATTATATATTAATTTTTTTTATATTACCGTATTGTTCCTAATAGACGCGCAGTATGCGAGTTGGAAGGCTTGGGTGCTCGTCTATTAATTTCTCAAAGGTGGGACGAACGTGGTCACCCATTCTATCGGCTTCTAAACAGAGTAGATAACTAATCCGCGATGTCGCGCCACTGAAGTACGCATATGTACAGCGCCTTCAAGTGAATGACCCGAGACATACTTCTTTTTAAATCAACATTTTACTGCGTAATGCTTTCGGTACAATCTACGTGTTCTTCAAATTATTTTTATGTTGTTTCGTTGGTGTCGCTCAGAAACTTTACGCGAACAGTCAGCGTTTAATCCAACGTAAACAAATCTGCCCTTTGTTTGATGTACATGACGGCCTCTCTCTGAGAGTACCATAAAATTAAAAATAAAAGCCCTCTTTGTGGTAAACATTTACCATATACAGTCGCGCCTCGCTATAACGCGACTCGCTATAACGCGGTCGGTCGTGGACCCCGAATTTCTGCCGCCAGGGGGAAATGGGCGCTACAGCTAACAATAACGCTGTAATTAACTGTCACTTATGTTTATGAAATCCTCATGTTTGTCTTGTACAGGTGTATCTAGAAACAATTTAATGATATTAAGAAATTTAACACAGAAGTACAACTGCGTTGCTGAGTTCGTTGTGCCCCTGGCTTCTGCTCTGCCGTCGGCACCAATCCAATCGTTTTTCAAACGGAAACCGATCTATTGTGTAACCAGCGCTTGGTTTGTGTGGTAATTTATTAAGTGTTTGTTTAAAGCATTACCAATTCCTTTGATTGCATTTAATTAACTTTAGGCACAGTAAATTTGGTACAAAGTCCTGTTTGTTTGCCCCGATATCAATCGCGTTTGTCTCCTGCCAGTTCGCTGTGGCTTCGCCGGCGAAGGCGCCCGTTCGCTGTGGCTTCCGCGAACGTGCGCCTTCGCCGGCTTGTAAATGGCAATTAAATTGCTTACGAATCGGGCGGTGACGAAAAGTAATAATGGTACTGAAATGGCAGGTTAATGTTATGTTATGTTTTCTTCACTACGTATACGAAAAAACATTTACTTGTGCGCAAATATACGCATTCGTCAACTGCGTGTAAACCGCGGTAGCCTCGAACCACCGTGAATTGCATTATAAATCGGCACGGTAAATGTGCGACCTAAATTTATATTTTGGGATTGATTAAAAGATGAAATTAAGCCAATAGTGAGCGCAACTAGTATAAGTATTAATATTTGACCGACTTCGGCAACATGTCAATTCATTTGTGCGTTTCGGCTGCTGAGTTCAAGGTTATTTTAGACCGCGACCGCGTACTGTGTTATCGCTCCGCCTCAGTTCGCATCGCCAGACGAGGCGCGTTGGCTCTGAATTTATTTCAAAACTGTACAACATTCGCAAGATGTATTCAGTTCAACATTCGACAGTGTATATTACTTTAACGTAATACACATTTACGTTGGTTTCAATGTCCGTTAGTTTTATAAATCACGCATACACCGCGCAACAAGCACATTGGCTTCGGTTGCTGTTGTGGCGTTTTGTGGGTGGTGGCGCCCCTGGCGGAATATAATCTATAACGCGCCTCGTTTACAACGCGGTTCCATTTCATGGACCCCAACTACCGCGTTATAACGAGGCGCGACTTTACTTACAAAAGTCTCGCCAGCAACGGTTCGGTTGCCCTACCCACAATTGTTATTTTCGAATAGCATTAGTCTGGGTGCCATCTTTGCTAATAATTGTAGCGTTCACTCTGTTGTATTTTTGCATCACTTAAAGAAATTTTCATGGATTATTTCACCTCTAAAAATGGGGGTGGGCGTCTATTAGGTAGTGCGCGTCTATTAGGGATACATGTAATACGGTATATGTACATATTTTAATGTTTTTGTTATGCATAAGAATCCCCTCGAGTATGTGTCTGGGAGCTACTCAGTGGACAAAGGATACTGGGTGAGGGTGTTCCCAATGAGAAACAGCCACAGTTTCGGCACAGCAATGCCCAGAAACGGCAGAACAATTGGTGCTGAAAGCAGACACAACACAAGGCACTGGTTAATCTAGAATGTAACAGCATCAATCACAACGTACAGAGCTGCAGATTAAATGCAACAGTCAGACAATACAGTGGAACCTCACTATTAAGGTCACCCTTGCAAATGAGCCAAATTGAGCTAAGTAATGAGGTGATGATTTTTATTATCTGAATTAATTTTCTCCAGTTTACCATAGTAAACTGGAGAAAATTTATTCAGATAATAAAAATCATACATGCATTTTTATTCTCTTTGTTTGACCTTAAAGGGGTTGAAACACTTTAACAACGATTACCCAAACATTTAGAGGATATGTTACCATGATTTAATGAGCATGGAACTATGGTATATTTGAAATAATTGTTCAAATTTGTATATCTTTCACCACTGGATGCCGCCTTGTTACCCTCAAGCTGCGTCAATAGACATTTCTGCACGAAAACAAGAATATGGTGCCATAAATAAATATTTGTTCTATTATATGGCAAGAGATTATTGCGATCTGAGTATTTAGAAATGTTTTGTAGTGGTGACCTGATCGACCATGGCTTGTTTTTACAGATAGCGAGTACGCACTGCGCCTGTGCTCGCATGCTTGCCCAATGCCCATACATTTAAGTCTGCATAGATCAATACATTCTACAGTATCAAAACATAATTTTATATCGTTGACACTCACTTGATTGGCTGAAGACGATCATGTGATTGTAGATGTCTTTGGAGAGAAACAGGAATGCAGGAAGAGGAAGGAAATGCTGCAAAGGTGAAATCATATTATAACTCACTGCTGAGAAATAATACTAAATCAATAATAAATTTAACATTGCATTTATGACAAACCCATGTACAGCACCTAAGAGAAGCCTACAACAGTTCCTAGATTACACAGTCTTTTTGCAAATTGTATTCATATGCCAATTAACTAATAAAAAAGAATGCGTTTTTTATTAATTAGACGTGTAAATAGTTATACATATATTTAAAATATTGGCCAACATAATGACCACCATCAAACAACTTTTTCTTTTACATAAAGAGAAAGTTGTATTGTGGGTTACATTACCGTGACACAGAAAAGTTCACAGAATCAGCTGTTCATTGTCCCATTCATTGTTCATATCCCACAATTCCAGAAAGCAGCTCAACTACAAAGATGTGCCTGCAATTGCCAGCCCCCAGAGGTGAAGGACACCAAGTAGCAATCCAGAGATCAGCCTGATCTAATTATAGTGACAGCGACACTCTGGCACATAAGGATCAACTGGCAGGGTCTCTTACATTGTAGAAGAGTGCTTCGGAAGGATGTTTGCCAAACTGTGCATAGACAGTCTCCTGGTAGATCCCCATTCTGGCCGACATGTACAGCGCAAACAACAGCAGCAGTATACCTGAACACAGAGACAATGGACACTTGTCAACAAATGACACCAGACACCACAATCATACATTGCACACAGCAGCTGCATTATACAGCTCTACCTACACACTACACACTACACACTACACAGAGAAGAATACACACTTGTAACACATGAAACTACACACAACAAGAACAAGATCAAGAAAGTTTCCTTAGAACCAAGTACAATCAACATAAAACACAAATATGTATATTCAGATATACAATACCTATGTTAAAGGGAAACAAAAGTCAATGTTCTGACCATATGGGGTTAACAGAGTTAATCAAAAGTAACAACTTCCAACAACAATCATATTTGTAACGTGGTTTATCAAGAAAAAAATCTAGGACACATAGCCATAGAACGTCTATAGACTACGCCATTTTAGAAACAAAATGACATAGTTAAGTCTTCTTGGTCAGCGTGAACTGTGCATGCGTATTATTATCTGTTACCTTCTGACCTAACCACGAAAACGACCGCCAACAGCTGCCAAACTTCTCCTCACATTTGTTACATACATACACATACACTACATTACAAAACATCACTTGTATTCCTCTAACAAGAAAATTCATAAAAGAAACGCACAAATCTCGGCAGATTGCTACCGTAAACTCGCTATTATAAGTTAGCTTTACACAAAATACTGCTAGATGGCAGGGTTGTGTGCGTGAATATTTATAAACCTTACTGCATTTGTACGCGCGAATTAGTTTAATTAATTATCAATAATATAATAATAATTAGCAGCATCACTGGTCTGCAGAAAATTGTAAACGGCTAACAAAGGCAACGCTTTGGTGATATGGGCCTAATAGAGTTGATAAAAAGTAACAATTTAATATAAAAATTTAAAATTTTAATAGTTTATTTTATGTAGCGCCAAATCCATAATTGTTTGTGGCACTTCACAACATACCGTTATTAAAGTATATGCAATAAAAAGAATGCCACCCAAAGGTAATATTTAAAAATACATGTGTCTGCATAATTATCTATAATTTCCTATTAGTCATAAAAGGTATGGAAATTATGTGTTGTTCAATGAAGTCACATTGTTTATTTTATCAATATTTCTATAAACATCCTGCATGTACTGTACTGTGAGTGAGCATGCAAGCTTATATTACATAAGCAATGTTTTAGCAATAATAACTCAAATCATTAACATATTAATATTATTATTTTTAAATGCACCAAAACCTTCTTTTTCTACCACTATGTATTTCCCATATATTCATATTTTGTTAAAATTTCAGTGATTTATTGTCCCGATAATTAATAAAGTGTCTTGTCCAAAAATCATTATTATTACATATCTGGTGGTGAAAATAATAACAAATTATCATTCATAAGTAGAAAATATAGCTTCACTAATATTTTCTTATGATCATGTGTGTGTAACGGTTGTGCTGAATTAAAAATATTGTTACGTCGTAATTATTTTACCATTTTAATTATATATTACATTTACATTAATTTATCACTATTGTTGTTATGGAATTTGTGTTGGTCCTTTTTAATACTGATAGGTCACTTTCGTTAATTATTTCGACACATGTATTTTCATTATTTATTTTAAAATATTATATGTGGGTAGTTTTCTTCTTATTGTATTTTTAATAGCAAATCATAGTGATAATAATAATTAATTATTATTATATTATTTATAAGTAATTAAACTATTGCAGTCGAAGTAAAGTTTATAAATATTCGCGCGCACAAACGTGCCGTCTGACGGCATTTTGTGTAAACCTAACTTATATAGCGATTTTACGGTACCGCAGAGTGGCCAACGAAGTTGCCGTCGATATCTGCACATTTGTTTCGTGAATTTTCTTCGTTAGAGGAACAGAAGTGATTTTATTTTATAACGTAGTGTATGTATATGTATGTAAGATAAGTGAGAAGAGTTTGGCAGGTGGTGGCAGGTGGCGGGTCGTTTTCATAGTTGGGTCAATCCAACCCAGTCGTCTGTCATTTGCACTGTGTCTGTGACTGTCCCAACGAATCACTGGACTACCGTTTCAATTCTGGTCGATTCAAAGGGTAACAAAAAGACAGCTTACTGATACTGTCTTTCACTGTACTGTTGCAACAAGCCTATGAGGAACAGTGTGGCATATTGCTGTCGTGATTTCATTGTAAACCGATGTAAGGCACTTTTAGCGAACCGCTTGGCTCTCTGTTATGACAACTGAACCAGCAGACGACTTTATGACCTAATACTTTTCCAAAGTGCAGATAGAAGCTGGTTTTGATTGGTTGATGGACCAAGATGGGCCCAGTCATGGTTTCTGTGATTTAGCTTGATTTACCCACTTTAACACCACATTCTGAGGAAACTACTAATGCGAAAAATTTGATTGTAGATGCAAATGGTTAGCTTGTGTAAACTCTTTTAGGTGCATAACACCAAACCGTTGCCTTTTTTGCCCTTTAAATAATAATTTTATGTACTAAATGGGTCAGTGACTCCTGTTAAGACTTTACCATTATTATCACAGAAGCCACTAAAATAATTGTTTACCAAATTTATATAAAAAGATATGCAATGTGCAGAAGAAGAAAGAAAATGAAACATACTAATGTACGACTAGGCATGTGTCCACATGTTATTGGGGTATTTGTTAGTATATAATATAAGATAAATGAAACGTATCTGTCATACAAATCAATATACATACACATATGCAACATAATTACCCAGAGCGTATATAACAGTTATATACAACAATACTACACTGCAAACAGCAGCTGCATTAAACAGTTCTACCTATACAGACAGGGATACACACTTGTAACTGGTGAATCCAAGACAATTTTATAATAATGCTGTTATAGTTCGAACAAACTTGTGTTTCATATGCGATACTACATGCTAGATGGTTCACCTGGCTGGCAAAGTTGCAGTTAGTTACGCCACGTTACACAGCTTAATATTAAGTGTGGAAAGAATTAGTTTTGCACATCACAATAATCACTACCCCTGGTATTATGTACATATGATTCACATATTCAATTCAAATTTCAATTTTACATTCACATGTTCAAGTACATACCAAAAACCATCCATAGCATGTTGGTTAACTTCTCCTCATCAGTAAACTTTGTATCTGAACTATTCTGCAAATAAAGCAACATTAAAGATAATTTGGTCACAGTCTAGAACAAAATTATGTTATATACAAGCACCAGAGCCTTCCAACTTCAGAGGGCAAAATAACCTGGCAAATGTCTTTTTTACATTATTTTCACTCCTCACTTTTCAAGCCACGTATTTCAAATGGTTGCTTCGCATATGTAACCAGCACAACTTGCTCTGACTTTTATTAGAGCAGTAGTGTTAAATGTTCAGGAAGATTATTTCAACTGAGGCATATTTTTAATATAACTGTCTAATAAATTAGAATAATAGAGAATTTCAGATGCGGGAGCAGACAGCCTCACTCTGAAAGTCTGATGTTCTAACCACTAGGAGGCCATGGCTTCACACTTGCTCTCACTTCTTCTGAGAGCTGGGGCTGGTTTCATAAAATGTACATAAAGTTATGCAATTACTTAACCGCATATGTTTGCGTAAACTCCTTTGTAAGCGTACTGAACAAAAATCGCGTCATTTACTAAGACACTTATCAAGCTTGGCATTGGGAACGTTCTTAGTGGCTTCATGAAACTGTCCTAGCTACTTTGTTATGAATTCTAAATTTGTCAAGGGAGATTATCTGAGGGCAACACTCACTGCTTCTCGGGCTGACACAACTGTCGCCAAGATGATGCCAACTGTGATCATCACCACGGAGACGTATTTTGATACAGTGTAGCTGAAGAGAAATGTCATAATTTGAATACTGCACATCTGTAATTGTACAATATAATATCTATATGATTAGTCTGACATCTCTACAGAAGCAAGGTCTGTCATAATTTTTTTCTTACTTAAGTCATCTACAAAAACAAGTTAAATTATGTTTGTACTCGGACAGAAGTTCACTCTCTTTTTAGTAAATTGTTCTTTTCCAAAATATATCCAACATTTCACTTACACATGTATCTTGGGATTACAGAATGTGGGTAATTTTGAACCTACACAAAACTAGCTGAAATGTGCTTACTGAGTAGTCAGTCATGTTTGTTGTATAAAATAATAATGAATTTATGTAGTCCTAACGTCATAGATCAATGTGCTGCACTTGATATACAGGTAAAGCATATTATTATTATTAAGTTGTACAGGTGACTTACCTCTTTTTTAATAGGATTATTCCTAGGATTAAGGGTTTGCTATCAATGACCCCTGAAACAAAAACAATGTTTTTTTTTGAAATGAAGCATTTTGCAAGCTTTGTGATCCGAATAATTACCAATAGCAAGTACAATTCATGCACATTTATTCAAGAATACTTCACCTAGGAAGGCTGCTCATTATTATTATTCTCGCAAGCAAATGCATTATGTACATTTAAACACGAGTAAAGGCCAGTGATACAAATACATAATACTATCTTGCTAACCAAGCCATAAAATAAATGCATGTATATTGCATTCTACCAGCATAAACTGTACATTTTCTAGTTACTTAACCTTTCGTCTGCAATAAACCAAAACATACTTATCTAACTGTGGGTAATACAATGAGACTAACAGTTAAACTCTACAATCATAAACTAACAGCCTAAGCTTTACTTCAACTATCAGCATATTACTGCAATGTGTTAAGACCAGAAAGCCTTCATACTGTAACATGCATGTTTCGCCACAGAGAGTAACACAGGTAACTGGATAGGTGCGCAGATAAAACCAGGCATGTGTGGCAATACTTACCGATCGGAATATCAAATGTAGAGGCATTGGTATATTGAAGTTGAGTGCATAGTTGTTGGCAACATTGACAATAAAGAACTGCGCCACCATGAAGATGTAGGTCCTGAGGGGAGAAGGCAACACAGAACACGTGACAAGCACAAGCAAAACAACTCAACACTTAAAGGCAACAACGTCATGCTGACTTAAGTACCTCTTCTTTAAGTACTTACTTAGTGTACTGTGAACATGTGAGGACTGCTTTCTGACTTAGTGTGCTGTGAGTACTTCTTTGAGTACTCACCTAGTGTGCTCTCAGTACTTATTCAAGTATTGATTTACTATGTATGTGTTTGTGAACTGGCCCAGTATGCTGCGAGTACTTCTTTAAGTACACGTTTAGTGTGTTGTGAATATTTATTACAAGTACTGTCCAAGGGTGCTTTAAGCACTTCTTTAAAAGTACTGACTTAATGTGCTAAAAGTACTCTTGCAAGTGCTGATGTAGTGTGCAATGAATAGCTTTTAAGTACTGACTGAGTGTGTTGGCAGTATTTTTTAAAATATTGACTCTGTGTGATGTGAGTACTTCTTAAAACGTACTGTGAGCACTGTGATTACATCTTTAAGTACTTGTTGAGTGCGATGTGAGTACTCTTATAAGTATTGACTGGCCATAGCTGGTTAAATGCTTACCTTTATAGTAACAAGTTTGGTTTTCATGATAACTGACTGCCATGCCAACGTGAGGTACTTTTGCATAGTGATATTGTTTATTCATAAGCAGATTTAATGACAGGTACTGATAATGTAACTGTAGCCTATAAAACATGTGACCTGTGTGATACCCACATGTTTACAATGCCCTGTGGACTGAATATGCATCCATTCATAAAGTCTACACCCCCCCCCATAAATGCAACCTCAATGGAAAGCTCCCTTTTTGGCTACCTGCAATTTTTTTAACAAATGGGCTGACTTCAGTCAATCAGAACAATGGTTTAAACTTTTTAAATTTTATTATAAATAAAACATTCCGTTACCAATAAAATTCTAACTCATTCATATGTATTACGATCATGTATTTGTTCAGTAAAATTATGATTTTAATAAACAGTACTTAAGTACTGACTTAATTATATGTACTGTAATGACTTAATATAATGTGCCTAATGTAATGTGCAATAACCTAGAGTAACGACCTAGTATACTATGAGTACTTTCTAAGTACTGACTGAAGGTAGTGTACAGTTACAACTGCTATGAGCACGGACCTAATGTATTGTGAGTACTTGTTTAAGTATCAAAATATCCAGCACTGTACATGAGCTTGTTTACAGCACAAGTACTTTGTCGAAGTACTTAAGCACATCGAAGAAATGTACACAAGTTAATCTAGAGTGTGTCCTTCTTTAAGTATACATGTATAGTTGTACATATGCAATCAGAATGGTTATGGTTTCCCGTGTGGACAGTGTTAGTGTAACCTGACCATCCAGTCTGTGCTTATTGTTCACTGTGGATACAATCAAAGTTCGCTGGGCATTGTTGTGAGTGACACACAGTCCAACGACCAAACAAAACACCCACTGTATCTCACACACACACTGGCTCTTCTCTAATACCTATGCACACCTTTGCCGAAATACTAATATAGGAGATACTGCGTGGTTATAAACTTATACTGTAAAATATGTATATTAGGTTCAGAATTTATGGTTAGGAATGTATTAGGTTTGATGAAACTGCATCCAAAATACAGCCAAAAAGCCACAACACCGCTACTACAACTAAACGTTAAAACACAACATTTGTGAGAATTTTTTTATACAACTACTGGTCTATTGGGCTACTGCAGCAAGGGATCGTTTCACAAACATTTCCATAGCTATACTTATATTAAAGTTGATTGTAAACTTGTAATTAATGCAATAAATAATACGTTGGCATCAAATTGGCAAAATGATAGTTACTGCAGTGACTGGATCATGGATGACTAAACTCCCGTTTATTGTAGCAATCAAAACACTTTCAAACCATAACAATTCAGCAAACAATAAATTAAAGAGAGTGAAAGCCTTGGGAATGGTGTCATGCAAACACTTAATGATCAGGACTTTTTCATCAGCACACAAATGGAACTATCAGCAGTAAAAGTCCAACTCAAAATGAAACCTGGAAAACCACCACATTTTTGTGAAATTTCAAAGGTAAAACCATTCCTCATAACGATGAAACAATGACTACCAGCACGTTTTGACATAAAACCATAGTATTAATCTTCACAAAGTTCACATTCTGTCAAATAAATATGTTCCATCTTAAAAATTCAAACCCACCAAGTTGTGGTAACTTCCCAAGCTTTCATTTTTTCGGCATTCTGTTTAGCATGAAACCCCACACAACCTGACTGGTGAGAGTGACCGGTCAGTGGGGTGAAGGCAGCACATACTGGATGTCTACAAGCTACGCCAACACTGTCCACTCACCGACCGCAACATGAGCTGTATGGGAATGGAGACGTTTACGAGGTGGAGGACGTTTTGGTACATCACGTCCACCATGTGCATGGACGCCATAGTGGCAAACATTCTACAAGTGAGAACGAGCTCAACAAGACAAGGGGACGTGTCAAATCAAGTATGACATTGGGGGGCGTACAAATATCAAATTGGGGGACATGTCAAAACAAACAACAAATGAAGCCCACATTATATAACAAACATTGATAACTACCAATTACTAGCAAGTGGCAGTGCTGTTCAACTTTTGGATGGTACCACAGAATCATTGGCATAGTACACTCAAATTTATGTGCATTTTTTTAGTGTCACGTTTCACAAACTGCACATCAATTTGTGCAGTCGCTACAACAATTATTTACGGAACAGAAATTTATTTTAATCATTAGCATGAACACATTAAGTTGTCAAAACAATATTAATAATACAATAGTAATAGTCCTTCAACCGAAACTATAGATACTGATTTTGCCAATGCCAACTTTCATATTATGTTTTTAGGATATAGGAATACTCTTCTATGTGGGACGCTACAAGAGTACAAGTGTAACAACATGCCATTACAAGTGTAACAACATGCCATTACAAGTGTAACAACACGCCATTACAAGTGTAACAACATGCCATTACAAGTGTAACAACATGTCATTACAAGTGTAACAACATGCCATTACAAGTGTAACAACATGCCATTACAAGTGTAACAACATGCCATTACAAATCACGGTATTACTTACGAAATTGGTATTGTAGGTTTTTTTGTGAAAAACTTTGAAGTAAAGAATAAGCCTTCAAAGCTGATGAAGACAAACTGCACAAAGGTGATGAGGTTGCCACTGCTTGGTGATTCCCTGTAAACAAACAAGAGTACACCAAATGTAATAGTACACTGGACTATCGATCAGTAGCACATGTATTAGGTATATAGTAATGGGAAGTTCAACTTGATTTTTATAATCGATCATTGTCTTGGGATGATTTTATTTGTGGGCAGACATTCTAGAAGTCTGATCGCTATTTGGTAACACAAGTGCAACACATTGGTGGGTTGATGAAAACAACATGTTCACTTGAGTCAGGGACTTACGCAGCAAAAACTGTTATGGACATCCACTTAGTAAGTCCACAACAGTTTTTATTTCCCTGCATGGGATCTTTTGCTTCCCCTGGCACAGACACCAGATAAAAGGGATCAAAGTTTTAGTTATACTCAGTGCATCTTTTCTCAGACAGCACAGACACAGACAATGTGGGATCAACGAAACTGCCTACGTTTCTTTTCTTTGTCATGTATGTGCCTAACCTCAACTTGCTGAGGATACAGGTGGAAGGAAATGGCAAGTGATCAGGAATTTTAAACACTACTACTAATACATGCAGAAGAACTAGTCATGTCAAAATAATGTGGACTAGTGCAAAGTCTGGATATTGTCCTTAGATGTATTCAGGCTATTCTGATTTACGACATGTTGAGGGAGGGAGTTCCAAAGCAAAAAGGTACTTGGGAAACAAATAGGCTTAAATTAATGCAATAGGTAATGAGGTGATAGGTAATTTTTTATTATGGAAAAACAGCACAATTGTTGTTTGTATAATGACAAAATTAGTTCATTTTGGTGTTTTCTGTTGATAAAAGTTTGATTAAAAGTGGCAATTTTTTATTTATATAACTAAAAAAATACGGTTTTCATGGATTTGAAACAAATTAACTAGAGTAATAAAATTACTGTATTCAATACTTGTTTGTACTAATTAATTAGCTATTATTAGTTATTAACAAGTGCACAAATTCAACGACGAGTTGAAGCAAAGTATTACAAAAGTGTCAAGTAAAGGCAATGGCGTCGCTTGGAACTACACATCCACAGGAAAAATTGAATCATGTCAGTTTTGGTGCGCACAGCCTATCCAGACCAGTCTACTATTATAAAATAGGGGTTAGGGTGTGTGTATTACATAATGCAGAAATACTAGACCACTATTTTATAATAGTGGAATGGTCTGGATAGTCTGTTCTCTGCTACCTGCTCTGCGAATACCGCAACTGTTTCCCTAATTCGCAGAGCAATGACATCACTGCTATGCTAGGGAAACTCTTTACTAATCGACATAACCGGGTAGGCTTGAAATTATAAATATAATCTACCAGAATTTAAGCAGAAAAGTATCCACACATGTCGTAACTATGTAATGTATGTATGTACATGTATATATATATATATATATATATATATATATATATATATACAAGTGTATATAATTATTTGCCGATGACACTACAGTGAGAGGGCTAATAACAAATTCTGATGAATCTGAATATCGGGATCAAGTAAACAAACTCATCAGTTGGTGCAACGATAACAATCTGGAACTTAATATAAATAAAACGAAAGAAATGATTGTGGATTTTATGAGAAAGAAATCTTCTCCTCCCTCGCCTCTTGTGATCAGTGGCAGGACAGTTGAAATTGTCCAACAGTTCAAATTTCTCGATTCTACAATCTCCAGTAATCTTAAATGGGAGCTAAATGTTGTTAATATTGTCAAAAAGGCCCAGCAGCGGCTGTACTTTTTAAGAAGGTTAAGATCGTTTGGTTTGACCACACAGGTCATGCTCAACTTTTACAGAGCTGTAATCGAGAGTGTTCTGATATTTTCTGTATCGTTTGGGTCGATTACACAGAAGGAAATGCTCAGATTAAACAGAGGTGTGAAAACTACTTCATCGGCAGAGACCTTCCCAGTCTTGAAATACTGTATCAGCAGCGCCTGTTAGGAAGAGCCACTCTCATCTCTCAAGATTTATCCCATCCTGCCCATGACCTATTTGAACCTCTTCCATCTAGTCACCAATTCAGATCCATCAAAACCAGGACCAACTGCTTTAGTACTCGCTTTTTCCCCTTAGCCGTTCAAGCCCTGTCAAAATAGAAGTGATTTTTCTCCCACCTGCAGCAAACACGTATTGCTCTTTCCGATGAGTTTTTAGTGTGTATATTTTATCATAATTTATTATATATTATTTTATTTCGTATTTTACATTTTAAGCTAATATATTTCTACTACATCGTATCAATTATTTATCGATGTTATAAAGAAAAACTTTTTATTCGGACCTTATTATGTGATTGTTCTTATTTATTTAGTTAAAGTAGTAGTATATTTTATCATCATCATTTGGTGCATGTGAATGTATTGTCATGTGAATGTACTAGCACAACGACCAATATCATTACACATTCCAATGTTTTATTGTAACTACAATAAGAACACATGGCAATAAAGCTATCTTATCTTAATATATAATGATATAAAGTATTCTCTGAAAACCATTCAATTGTGGAATTAATTTATAAATAAATAAACATATATATATATATATACACTATATATATATATATATATATATATATATATATATATATATATATATATATATATATAGATTCATAGTATGCATTTATGTAACTATAACCTTAAATTGATCAGCTAGCATAATAATTTAATTATTTACTCATTAATATTTTTCTATTTACATGTATTAACTAGACATGTTCTAATATTGTATTGTTTTAGTCATTTATTATTAATTAACTAAGTCCCATATATATATATATATATGTATATATATTATAATATATATATATATATATATATTGTAATTGCTAATAAGCGTATTTTATATACATACATATATATTTATTGACTACATTAATATAATATAAATTATAACAATGCCACCCTTGATTTAATTTTATTTTCTCTAGTTCGGTTCCATACAACAATGATTTAGCTATGTTTTAAATGTAATTTTATTATATTTATTTTTTAGTATTGTTAGCTACTATTATCAACACTACTGAACAGAATTTTACTTTAGATTTTAATGTATAAAAAGTTTATTATTATTATTAAAATAACATATTGTACACAAACTATGCTGCTACCGAGGTACCTGTCACTTTAGAAGACCAAGTTTCAACAGGAGTGACATCATGAAGACTTTCTGAAGCTCTTATGTTGCATGGTTTTTTTATGAATTTGTTTTCAGATTGCAACAATAAAAAGAGAAAACTCAACAGTAAATGAAATATTTTAGTCGTGATGTCGGTATACTAATATAAAATCTGAGGCAACTTTCACACTATACAATTTCAGCACATTTATTTATAGACAATTACATGGATTACTACATATTTTGAGAAACTAAATATCACCTTCAATGACAACAGTCAACGTCTTCTGTCAGTGTTGTGTCTCTTCTACATATCACATAATAAAGTCAGTTTAAATTCGGAAAAAAAGTAAAAGTACAATATTATTTATTGCAGCATTATAGGCCATTTTATGAGCGCGGACATTATAAAAAACAAACTTTTTCATATTTAATATTAATTTCTATTAATAGTCCATTTTGTATCATTGCATTGAGACAAATTCATGACTTTGACTGATTTGACAGGTATACAGGGGGGGCTTGGGTCTTGAAACTATAGCTGTCTGTCGTGAAAAACATTTCTTAATGTTGGTTGTGCCTGAAAACTGTTACTGCAGAATCAGGAATACGTGATACCATGATAAATTTGCATTAGGATGCAGATAACTCCTGTCCCATTTAATGACAGGCTAGCCTATGACTATGTAAACATCGCATCTGTGAATCTGTGCGAGGCTGAGAGCCCAGGTGCGCCGGCGACACTGACAGTGTGAATGCTGTCCAAAACACTTCCTCTCTTTCTTCCAAGATTGTTTTACACAATTCACCGCTGCATGAATCGTCTTTTGCAACACTGTCAAACGTTTGACAGCATAACAAACTGCATAGATATCTTCCCATTACGGAATGTGCACTAGCGTTTTATCATTCACGCAGACAACAACAACATCGCCTACCACGCCAACGGCATTATGTAACAAGATCGCTGATTGGATGAATAATGAGTGATTCCCGCCATTCACAAAATATGACTTCCACAGTGCATGGAAGTTTTCTTGTCGCACGACAACATTTTTGACTCAGTTATGTCATAGGTTATAAAATGTAATAAAACGAAACATTAAAAAATAAATAGACTAATGTTATTAAGCCTTTTTTAGGTCGTTCCATTTTTCTGTGAAAGGTCGGGTTATGGAAACGTTGATGGTGGTCAGTAGGGGATTGAAACCACTGGCAGAGCGGGCACTGACCCACCGGGCCTGTGGAATTTAACAACCAGTAGCCCAAACTGGCCCGACAGCTTTAATACACGCGTCGAGCCATCGCCAATGTCGAGCCATGG
Source organism: Ridgeia piscesae (assembly GCA_025642075.2). NCBI lineage: Eukaryota > Metazoa > Annelida > Polychaeta > Sabellida > Siboglinidae > Ridgeia > Ridgeia piscesae. Next base: position 63,287 of record JAODUO010001189.1, on the reverse strand, counting down.
GTTCCTAATTCACAGAGCAGTGACATCACTGCTCTGCGAATACTGGTGAATGTGACCTTATTCGCAGAACTGCTCTGCGAATAGTCTCGTCCTTTGAACAATAAAAAGTTTAAAAAAGTTTATTGTAAAGCATTCAACACCGACAACTGTGAGTGACACACCAGTAAGAACTGCTATAAATTGTCATATTTACCTCGAACAATAAGAGATTGGAATTCCCTATCAGATGCAATTTGTTAACATTTCTGAACCATAACATTTTAGACAAGCTTTGATACATGAATAATAACCCAACAAGCATGCGCACCCAACCCACCAGGAGTGTTGGCCAGTAAACCAACAAATACTACTATTACTATTACTACTACAACTACTACTACTATACTACTACTACTAGTAGTAGTAGTAGTAGTAGTAGTAGTAGTAGTAGTAGTAGTAGTAGTAGTAGTAGATTCTAGAACAAGACAAGACGAATAAAACCAAAAAACCGGTGGTTAATGAAGAAGTCACTCACGTTATGAGAAGTTCCAAGAAAACAAGATTGCTGCAGCAACCAATGAATACGGCCGCAATAGCTATTGACGGGTTCATTTTGTGGATTACTGAGACAGTGAAGTAACATGAATAATTATTGCCTAAAGTCTACTAAACGTCAACGCATACTGACACGCAACGCGTCTCTTCCTTGACAGCTCTTGTGGCGTCAAAATTGTCTCCAGAAATACAAGTAACGGCAAGGTACCCTAATGGCAATCGGATCATAATTAGTGTCGCCATCTGGCATGTATATTATGACCAAAATATACAACGTGTCATGCAACGTCCTACGGCATCTTCATAATAATGCACGTTACTGTGAAGGAGACAAACATGTCTGTAATATTGGCAAATTAACAGGAAGCGTTTTATTTTCGTGCAGTCACTAAATGCCGCCTCCCAAGTTCGTAAATCCCAAACTGTTTGATTAAGCCGAGTTGAACAAGTTTACTGACTATACCAATCGTGAACGCTTCACCTGTGAGAACAGCGCAAATACCTGCCCAAATTTGAAGACGGGTAAACAATTTCTGGGAATTCCAGTATATGTAATTACTCGTCCGTCCAACTGCACGAGTAGCTAGCTGAAAGGTTGTATGTATTCGAATATGTTGCTCTTACACCCCAAACATTAATTTATGTAACATGTACGTACGAGTAGCGTGTGGCTGAAATCACCCAAAATTATATCACATGATCGGAGGCCGACAACACTCCTCGTGAATAAGTCCATTGGCTGAACTTCAAAAGAAGATTTTTGCAAGGTGATGTGCGTGCCAGTGACAGTGACAGTGACAGTGACAGTGACAGTGACAGTGACAGTGACAGTGACAGTGACAGTGACAGTGACAGTGACAGTGACAGTGACAGTGATAGTGATTGCTGGTACCAGTTGATGCAATCAGCTAGCTGCAACGAGGATGGAGTTTCCTAATAAACTGTATTTCTTGTACCGCGGTTTAACTATAGGCTTCTATACTGTTATTATGACATTGGCCACCTAAATAGGGTACAAGATACAAGATACAAGAAGCTTTATTTAACGTCGGTTTACATGTGAATTTGATAACATTCGGTCATCTGAGCTATTTTCCGACAAACAAGTGTAAAGCAACGAGACATAAAACATAAAAAGCATACAGAGTATGTTAAAATGACACCAATAAAACATATAAAATACGGGTAATGAGTACAAAATGAATATTATATGCATGTATAATAATATTTTTTTCACTCTGGGCAATCATAGCGATTGAAAATGGTACATAAAACATGCAAAGTATATTAGTTAAAATAATATATAATTTAAGACATTAGCATAAATATAATAAGTTGAAATGTACAGAATACATGATATGTATATATAAAACTAATTAAAATAATTTAAGACATTAAAACATATTTCTGTGATTATTTGACTAAACTTTGTTTTTATTAATAAAACATTCAAATAAATAGACCTAAAGAATAAATTAAGGCTTTACAATGTTTTACACATATCCATATTGCATGCATACAATGAAAGCTATATTCATAATATTGGCATGGCGACAAACATGTTAGCTGTTAGCTGTTAGCTGTTTACCTGCATATAGAACAATTGCATGATGGGCCATCCCAATTCCGGATCAGTCTGCGAAACTCGCCGTAGTTTACTTTTTCGCATTTCATTTGGCAGGCTGTTCCAGATCCGGGGCCCATCGTGGACAAATGATTTAAGTCCATATTAGACGTGTTTGCCTTAGGGACAACTGCAGTGTTATCCTTTCGCATGGAATACTGGGAACATTTTAGCGTGATGAGATTTTGAATAAAACTTGGAGCAATATTATTTATAATTTTTAATACTTCGCATGCCATTTCTTTTATCCTTTTAACGTGAAGGTGTTCGGTGTTAGCGGTCTTTAAAAGGTCATGATGCGTGGATTAATAATCATTGTAAATAAATCGAAGTGCTCTCTCTTGATATTTTCAAAGTTTTTGGTGCTAGATTGGCTACAAAAATGCCAGATCAAAGGACAGTAGTTGAAGTTTGATGTTATAAATGATTTGAAAATTGCAAGTTTCCCTTGTCGAGTAAGGAGATGACCGAGACGTTTTAAGACCGCTAATTGTCTAGCTGCGTTTTTGCAGATGTTAGCGATATGTGTGTTAAAAGTTAACGAATGATCAATCTCAATGTCGAGAAGGACAACAGAGTTTTCACAGTGAATGGTAGTGTTTTCAAAAGTAAAATTTGTTATGTCCCTTGTTCCCCTCTTGCCGAAGCTAATTGCTTGGAATTCGGATGGGTTAGCCTTCATTTGGTTGATATTGAACCACTGTAAAGTAGAAGTACAGTCTTGTTGCAAGGTGTGAATGAGAGTGTCAGAATTTGAGTGAGCATAAGACAGGGTGTTATCATCAGCATAATTATAGAGAGAGGACTTATCCACAAAGTGAAAAATATCAGCAATAAAAACATTGAAAAGAAGAGGGCCAAGAATAGAGCATTGGGGTACACCTCTGACGATGTCAGTCCACTCACTGTGGTGAGGTCCTAATTTCACTCGCTGTTTCCTGTTGCTGAGATAATTACTAACTAAACTGCATGATTTATCAGAAAGGCCATAAGCACTGAGTTTACCTAAGAGCAGGCTGTGAGGGAGGCAATCAAAGGCCTTTGTCAAGTCCATGAGTATGGCTGCGACATACTTATGGCTGCCAAGTGCCTTGCGCCAATCCTCTACTAGTCTCAACGGAGTGGACTGACACCCCATGCCCCGCCTGAAAGCACCGAGGGAAGGCTTGAACATATTCTCAAAACGAGTGCTTAATTGGGAGTTGATGGCCTTTTCAAATAGCTTAGAGCTGAACGGGCACCTCTTCAAAACTACGTTTCTGTCAAGATATCCACTGTATATTTGGGAGGGTTTGAGGGCAAAATGCGATATATCCATTTTGACGTTCTGATATAAATGCATTTTTGTGTTTCACCCTCAGAGTGTCGTCGTAGGCATTTGCATCACATTCAAATATCTTAATAACATAAAATCAAAGAGATTAATTGGTAACCAAAACTGAAACCTTATATTAAATTTTTGTTATGAAAAATCACATGTTTAATCAACAATTAATTTCAGTGACAAGTTAATAAGACAAATAAAAAAATCTGGGCGGATCTGATGGATAATTCTTTTTGCATGCTCTTTCAGTGCTGTATTATAAGTTTCTCAAAGTCGATGCAGCCGCAGTACGATACAATAATTAAGAAATGCACGGGTCCACCTAACGCATCCTCGCGCGCCATGGGTCGCTGCGGCTGAATATATATGTACCAGCCTTCACTCTAGTATCCCTGGCACATCCTTTTGAAAAAAACTCTTATTTTAACGTCAACCAATGAATTAAATCGCTGACAATTCCATCAAAATTCTTGGTACAGAACCTAGACGTTGCTGGGCTATTTAAGAAAAACAACGGCGCTTTCTGTATATCTTGGATTTTAATTTCTAGGACATACCATTTCTATGTAAAATGATCAGAACATAATTATGTTTCTTTCCAAAACGCGATATATCCCCTTTAATTTAATTTAATTTAATTTAATTAAGGAGTGTTTGTATAAAAAAACGCGATGAACGCCGTGCGCTTTTTGTGTAACTTTTAAGGCTTCTTCGCTTTTACGGCGGAGCGTGCCATCAAGGCCCGAATGTCACCGGGCAGCGTTTGGTTAAAAAGCGTCATCGCACTTGTACAGTCGCTTACGTCAATAACAAGATTCGTTCGCGATGGAAGACAGTTTCAAATTCAGCAATACATCTTCTTGGAAGTTAAGCTGCATCATCTGGAGAGCAGTGTGTTGAGTTATACAGATAATTGGTGTTGTTGTAATACGTTATCAACACGGCTTACCGGTGTCAAGCATTTTTTTGTTTGAAAGAATTGCGTGTAAGAAAACGACGGCCGGCTTAAACAGGAAGATGGAAGAGGTAAAAAGAAGGTAGGTTCATTATTTATTCACGGTAATATAGAACATTATGCAAACGCTGAATCTCACACGGATGAAGGTTTAAGAGCAGTTATATGTGCAGTATCTTTGGGCGGCACTGCACCAGGCGAATGACTGTTTAGGATCATGACATGACCAACTGCATATGATTTGCGACACCCGTATGGGTTCTGTCATTGGAAGTTGAACAGGTTTATTAATGTCTCGACGCCTACCTAGCTAATGTTATGAAATTCGTGCACCTGGACTGAAATTGTCTTATTTGAGACTTTTCCCAGTTCAACATATCAAGATATGTGTATGCAAATGGACTGTGTGGGTGTAAATATATTGGTATTGTTGCCATCGTGGGTGTTATGTATTCAAGTGCTATCACCGACACTGCTCAGGAAAATCGGCAAATGCCAAAGCCAGTCTAAGTCTTGCACATTACTCATTATGATTAGGCATTAGTATTACGAATGCCTTAGTATTACTTATGTTAGGCTTAAGTGCCTTAACATTGGAATATGCTTCCCCATTGCTCTGCCTAAGGTATGATCTCTGTACTTAGTCTTTTATAGTTGATTGAACGACTTGTGACTTATTTTGATGATATTGACCCGAACTCACATTGCTGTAAAACTGTACCTACACACCACGGGTATCCCCTATCATTGTCTATAGTTGAGTCACGGACTTACACAGCAGACAGTATTGAATTTATTTATTCTGCATGGTTGGTGCATAGGTTGTCAGAAGATTCATTAGTATATTTTGTTGAGTTGAGCTGTTCATAATGTTGCCACTTCATAATTATTAGGCCTCCGTAATTATTAACCAATGACCTTGCAAGCTTTAATTTTCAGCGACAATTTGTAGACGAAACAATTGTATTTAGATTAAAGTGTATCTAATGTTAACATTAGATTACTGACAACTCTTTATGTAAACAAATGCATGCTTCCATCTGTTGAGGCACCAGTCAGTCACATGCCATGAGGCAGTGAAAAATTGCTTTCCAAAATATACCTCAATTGTTGCATCTTTTTATATGGTCAATGCGTTTTTAAACAGTTTTATGGAAGATCTGGTAGTCAGACTCGAGTGTATCATATAAACTTAGCAGTGATAGCTTATGTCACACAAGTAATCGTATGTGACAAAAAATAAGGTAACCTTTACTCAGTGCTAATATAGGATATGTAATTAATAAGACATACTGGTATATTTATTATCTATATAAAACAGTTTTGGTTACATGCATGTCAATTTCACATCATTGTGCACTGTGAAGTATGTGGGCGACATCATGGATGGATTGATAATGTGGACAAGTGACATCACATATGGATAAGCGATTGATAATACTATAACACACAATGTCATGGATCGATAATATTGTCAAATGATGCACAGTGCTGGGAGATCATTGAATTGCGGTGTCACACTGGTTCGAATATTTATGGCTATCAGATAAATCTATAGTATTTACCCATATTGCCCAGCCAATGACTTATGCATTTTACATTACCAGCATTTCTACCCCTGCTTGAATGATTTTATATACACTTTGTATTTTGAATATGATGGCACAGTCCGTTGGATACACGATTTAATGCCTATGGAATGTTAAAGACACTCAGTGTGTACTATACTGCACCTACCCACTTGGCAGATACTGAAATGAGCTCTTAACAGTTACATTGAGATTACATTCTAGAGGACTGGCTCACATCAAGGACAATGGCATGTAATACTCTAATGTTGTTGTATTTAAGAGACACATGTTGTTTATTTGTTGATTGTTTGATAATATGCTACATGTTGACTTTTTGTTGAGTGATTTTAATCTTGGGTATGCATGTATAAGTATATATAACAATTTAAGGTGGTAGAAATCAGAATGTATAGCAGCATATGCCATGTTGAATGAACACATGTGTGTGATTTCAACTTTGGAATCAAAGGAAAATTCCAACTTTGATTCTGAAATTGGAATTGACTCAAGTGGAGTCAGAATTTAGTGGCATTGGAGTCATTTGGAATTAATTGTGTGGAATCAGAATCCGTCTGTTGGAATCATCTGGGGTTAATTTTGTGGAATCACATTTGGAATCACAATGAGTGGAATTATCATGAGTGTGAACTGTGAAATATGACTATTACCAATAAGAGTAAACAGGAAACATCTGCCCAATTGAGTGTGGTGTTATACAACATAAATAGCATCTTTGAAAATAATAATGGTGAGAAAAACTGAGATATTAGTTGTACTTAGTTAATTGTAGTTTAGTGGATAGTAAAAAAATTGTCTCCGTTAATATGGGTCACTGTAGCCACGCATAGACTTGCTAGGTTATGATGGTTTACATGAGGAGCTTGAAGTTGAACAAACTATAAGGCATGCTTTTTTCACATGTACAGCTCAAAGTATTCACCAGCCTTACCTGGAGTCGTCATGAATAGAATATTTCCAAATCTGTGTCCTGGTCCCAGCCACTTTCAAGGTGTGAAACATGTTAAACTGCTAAAACAACTGTAGGCAAAGTGGCATTAGTACTCAGTAGTGCCTAAGTAACCAATGATAATGAGTCTACCCCCATAGGCATAGTTAACTCTAAAACAGCTGTATATATAGACACACAATTTGAGGTCTGGACTGGTAGCCAAAAAAAAGTTGTAATGGAATCAGAATCAAACTTGTGCTATAATTGGCATCTAACTGCGACAGTTGGAAATGGAAAGATACAGTGGAGTCAGATTGTCTCAATACATCATGACATATACGTTTAAAACATTCCAATGGTCGACACTGTACCAACTATGTTTTAAGAGCGCTTGTGCCACACCTTAACCTGCAAACTCATTGTACTCATTGTAAAGGCCCAGTCCAGTATTCGGAAGAAGAAGGAATCAAACTGAAATAACTACAATTGGAATAAAAAGGCCATTGCAGTCAGAATCGTTAAAGCGAAATTGGACCTATATCTGACAAGTCACACATTTTATTAACAATTAGTGTTACTTGTTGATTAGTCAATTATTTGTGGCTGTACTGCTTAATCATGTTAGTGTGTTATGTGACAGTGTAATAACATGTAAATGTGTATTTTACCATTGTATGAAATTACTAATTCTCTGGCCTAGTCATGGTTTGCCAAATTGGCGATTGGGAATGTTATGGGTATTTTTTTTTACCTGCCACGCCATGTGGATAGCTTATCAGTAATTATGGATCTAGTACTCCTTGCCCATGGTACCATATCTTTAGTATCAGCTGCACAATCACTCCATCAGAATCTTGCCATGCAGACTGTGCAACTGCTTAGAGTTTGAGAACTCAGTGTTTGGGTCTCTGTGCGGGCAACTGTGACATTCACCTTTGTTCTTCATGTTGGCCAAGTTAGTGACAGCTATCTGTGATCACATGGTTGTGGTTGTGGTCTGCAGTCAATACAGCAGTCTTTGTAGTAGCTCTGCAATGATTATGTATGTCTACTCACCCTGTGCAGGCTTGTGAGGAGTCGTCAGTGGTCACGGTCTGCTGGTTCTTTGAACTGGAGAGCACTGGCGTCAAACTGAAGACACCTTTATCTAAGATGAACACATATTGGCTTGGACAAACGATCCTGTACCAACTTGTTGAACTTTTTCAGTTTTCCATATTTTTTACCTGACATGTATTTCCTCAAAATGACTGACCGGATAACCTTAATTTGTACCATTATATTCAGTGCTGACATAATTTATTTCATAATCTAAACTACACATAGTGCTGTGAACTGAAACAAAAGTACTCACTGAAAGTAACGTGTACTTTTTGTTAAATGTGTAAACTACAGGTTGAACTGTTTTATATATTAATATGCATTGCCAGTTGATAGAAAATACATCAAAGTGTGCTTTGGTGACAAAAAGTTGAAATCGTTAAATATCGCCGTGCAATGTTTATACAGTGTTTTCTCGAAATCAAGTTTGCTGACATGTGACTCGTTTTGTTAGAACAGGTCACACACACACATATATATATATATATATATATATATATTATAATTATTATAATTATTATAATTATATATACACGTGTATATATATATATATATATATGTATATAACAGTATATAAAGCAATATATATATATTCTGTGATTGTTGTAATGCTGTGGTTATGGGTTGTTGGGTCATATGAGTAATTTGTTGATATTTACCTATTCACAAAGAGCATACACATGTTCAGATCCTCTTGCCTCTACCTCTGCTTTGTGGACCAGTCTCTAGACAGAAACACCTGTTGTCTTCACTAATGTCCTCCTCAGACCTCATATCAAGGTTGCCATAGAACTTCTCCTTCAGGGAATGTTTTCTGTCCATGTCCATGCTGGTAGAGGGGTTAACTGGTCATCAGGGTGTTTTCACAGTGGCACATCTCAGACTGACCAGTGTTCATTCATTTGTGCATTCATTTTGTGAATGTTGCCTCCACTGAAATGTTAAGTTTTAATTTAAGATACCATAATGAAGATGGTATTATACCATTATTCATAGTACAATTGTTTAGTTGTAATAACCATTGCCATCTATAAACATTCATTTACAATCACTGGTAAAAACAGTTCATATGTGACCAGCATAATTTTACCCCCTTTCCCCACCCACTTGTATGACAAATATATGAACAGGTTTATACTTGATATGAACACATTTGAACAACCCCTCATGAACAAACAGCAATGGTTGCTGAAGATCCCCAGGACATTGGGACCGAGGTCTTTTGTCGTGTGACTTCCTTGCACCCACATAACCTAACGTGGAGTTGAGAACCCACAAGACTGTACTTTTGATTAAGCAGTCTGTCCGCTCGTGTTGAGTGTGTGACGCTGTCGTCTGGCATGGTGTGCGTTGCTATGGCAACGGTGTCGCCATTGCAGCGGCATGTGGCGTCACTACAATTTCACGAAATGTCAGATGGGACTGGGTTCACCAGCATAAAGCAGCAGCACTTATGACGGTTCCTCTGCTAAGTGCCACCTGACTTTGTAGACGCGTCATCTTGGATGGGAAGTATTCAGCCTTGATGATACTGTTGTTTAAACAGCATTAATGTAACTAATTATGTGTCTGTCAGCTCATAAGCATGGCTCACTGGCCTGGCGCATCATCTAGTCAGGACTCGGGATTCACCACTGCACTCGGGAGGGAGAGAAACGTGGCAACAGTCGTCTTATCTGTTTTATTTATTTCAGGTAGACAACCCAAACAATTGATACTTATAAATGATAGTCGTAAGAAGTTAAAAATATCAGTAGATGAAGTAATAAATTAAAATAAATAAATAAGAACAGACATATAATAAATAACTATGTAAGACTTGGTTTAAAATTTTACTAATACCGCCGTCCACTTGTTGGAGATTCCAAATACTACCATTATATAAGTCAAGAAATTAAATTAATTTCTCCTGTTCTGGTCATAGTTCGTTACTCCTGTTCCTTTTAGGGCATTGGGTGGCAAGTAGTGGCATCTAGTACAGTGGCATCTAGTACAGTGGCATCTAGTACAATCTTTCACAATTTATTTGCCAGGTGTTGTCTTTTGTTTGACATTCCAATAATCGATTATATTTTATTAGTCTGAAATTCAATTATTATGCAATATTGCTTGAATATTGTTTGAAATTCCGATACTATGTAATGAAGGTCCCCTTTTTCACAATTCCAATTTACTCTCCTATCACTGTCACCTTATTTGAGAGTCCAACAGTCTGTTCTTTGGTACGATATCACACTGTGGCAGGTCAGTGACAGAATACAAATGCTACACGTGTATGTACTCTGACTCAGTGGTTACTGAAATAAATTGTGTCTAGGGTTGGAACAAAATTGTGTTTTGGATATGAAATTTAAATGGTGTCGAAATGTGAGTAGGCCTACTTCATCCTGAACAATAAATTCCTAGACTGCATTATTTACTTTGAGCAAATGCAGGACAGCAGGTGGCTGTGAATAGTATGGATTAATTTTTGCTCGCCACATTCCAAGGCTGTAGTCTGGCCCCTTTATCGGTGACCATGTTGGTCACCGATAAAGGGGCCAGACTACAGCCTTGGAATGTGGCGAGCAAAAATACAGGGCGTTTGTGGCCCGTTTATAAAAGGGTATTGACTCGCTTCTGGTGCTGCTAACTAAATGTTGACCTCAGATAAGGACAGGAACTGTTCTTTCAACACAATTATATGACTGACTGCCAGGGGTCAGTCAACCACGACCAGTGGGCAGTCAGCCGCGACCACAGCTGATAGCCTGCTTGAGGCTTGAGGCGTGCTTACTTCACAACTGTGTCAATGTTTGGTGCTAAGAAGTCACTCTTCGAATGTGATTTGTCATGTATCTGTACGTGTAGCTAGCTGCTAGTTGAGGTCATTTTTCATTGATATATATATATGAGTATTTAATATATTATGGCAAGAGAACTGGACTTTGGTGTTTCGTGTGTTTATTTGGGTGGATCATATGTTCGTTAGCCCGCCTTAACTAAATGTAATTGGTTCATTCTGTGGCGAAATATTCTTCAATCCCTGTGGGTATATTGTTTACAACTATTCTTAGTCAATATGCAAGGAATGTATATATGCATGGAATGTCAAGATTATTATACTAAACTGTATTTCCAATTGCTGTTTCTGTATATACTTAATATTATCATCTTTCATGTATAACATTGGCCACATTATGATTGCTGTATGGATGTGTTTGTAGATTTGTGTCCAAATAAAGACTAAACGAATATTATATATACAAAAAGAACAGGAAAACATTATTCATTGTCGTGATATAAAGGCGGATGAACGTACTGCCTTATCATTTTCATGGGAGTTGTCCATACCCATAACTCATAAGTTACTCTAAAGTTAGCCCTACCCATAAGGCCAGGCCACTTTGACAATATCAGTCCTTTTGATTAATTGGTGGATGATCTTAGCTAATAGTTTAACAGGTCGCTTGAACTATTAAACCCAGAAATGCGTCATCCATCCAGCCTGTTGGGACATGCTCTGACAGTGGCAGTGATTACCTGGCGCTGGGTAACAGCTCATTGTACCAGTTGTTTGTGGTAGAGGGAGAGAGAGAGAGACGACATATCCCTGTGTCAACCACTTGACATTCTAGTAGTAGTATTTAATTAAGATGAATGTATCAGATACTGTCTGTGTGATGGTAATACTGAAACGCAGGCAGGATCGATTACAAATAAAGACCTAATTGTGGTGTAAAGATTACCGCAATGTTGCTAGCGCTGGTGACAACAAATGCACCGTCATTGAGGGAAATATTCGAGCGATGTCATTGGATTTTTGCCTTACCACGTCTACTTGAGGGTGTCTACCAAATACAACGATTGATAATTAGAGGGAGAGGGTCATGGATACAACAACAAAACAATGATCCTTGAAAATTAGACATAAATAACTCCCAATTGGGGAATAAGAGTCAAAAGACTAAAAGTAAAACTGAGATATTTTGGCCACATCAAATGACACGATTCCATTTGAGAAAACAATCACAGAAGCCAAAGTAGAGGGAAAGATAGGGTGGGGAAAACTAAGGAGAAGACAGGAGCAGGACATCAGCAGCTGAGAGGGAGAAGACAGGGGACCAGGGAGATGAAAAGAGACAGAACAGCACATTGTGGGCTCGTCTGGGCAGCTACATATCGTACAGACATGCTGAACTGAACAAGAGGTCACTGATATCATTTTCAATGGGTCGTTTCTCCAGCTCCAGGAAAACCACAGCAAATCATTCTCCTGGAATAAGTTTTTTAAAGATAAAAATATAGTTAGTGGTGATGTAATGCTGTCCTTTGTTTTTCCTGTGGAGGGGGGGTGGGGTGAGCTACAGTGTATTTCACTCAACTTAAAATGTATGTACTGTTACAGTAGTCAGCTTGGAGTTGAACGGTTATTTGCAATTATATTCTTGTGGATGCTGCTACCAATGAGGCTCAAGATGAGGCCGGCCCAACTGATGGAGAAGCTTCCCGAGTCCTGACGAGTCGTAGCCATGCTGAAATAACGCAGTGTTTTATTTGGCATCCGCAGCTGAGGCTGTTTACATGACGCAGGCGACTTAATAGACTTCCTGACAAATTGGACGTGTCCCCTCCCTGGTGGACAGAGCGGTGATACGTGTGTCGTGTGTCTCAGTTGAGAGGATTACCCACTGCTACAAGATACGGGAACGATGGCTTTTTCTCGGCAGTTTCTACTTCATTATGCTGTTTGATTCGCTGGTGCATTAGTAATCGCCCACAGTGTCCTATTGTACTCTCACACCAGGTGGCGCTAGTGGATGCTGGTGCATTAGTAATCGCCCACAGTGTCCTATTGTACTCTCACACCAGGTGGCGCTAGTGGATGCTGTTTACCATGCACAAGGAACGGACACATTTATTTGTCCCAAAGACACATTACAGCAAAGTGATCAATACAGTCAGTGGAAACAACGCAATAAATCTCATTCTAATCGGACAGAAAAATCAAAGTGGTGCATAAAATGTTTGGATTGAACATTATTCGGTATTCAGGTAAAAAAAATATTAGTCTAGAGTACTGGGTAGTTATCCACCATTGTTGATATGGAGAAATACACAGTTTACTAAAGCTGTGTCTATGCTGGTCTTAGGGGTTAGGAGGCAGTCCAAAACTCAAATATTACATTCTTCCGCTCAATTGTACTGAAGTCTGACCCTTGTAGAGTTGTAGTATACAATAATTATTGTTGGCAAGAAACTTGGCATAGTTGTGACCACAATAAATATATCCATTTTGGACCCTAAACATTAAAATCTGGCGCATCCCCAAAATGTCTTGATATAGATGTGCCCAGTACAAACATATCCTGTATTTCCCATATTTCTTGTACACATGCATTTGCGTCATCAATGAAGGGGGCATGTTTCGTGTTTTGAGACACCTAGTTGGTCTATTTATAGCACTGTTAGCTGTATCAGGTGTGTTCCTTGTGTAGTCAGTAATTAGTACATAAAAGAAGAACTAACCTTAGAAAACAGCATTCCCTCCCTGGGAACCGTGTGTAGGCTCTCCAGCTGTTACTTTCTACCTCTGACCGGAGAATTTCTGAGATTTTAAAGTTTTGTGAGCACCGAAGGCATTCTTTGTGATTTTGTACTTTCAAAGTGCTCAAGGTTTTTCTATTACGAGGTGCCACCAACTGATGTCAAAGATTACTTCACTTCCTGTGATCATTGAACTGACGTGGCCCTACTAAATGGCGATGCTTTTGAAAAATCCAAAATATACTTATTTACAGTTATTTATTTCAGTGGAAAAATTGTTGTTGAGTTGCCTGTCAGCGGGGCTTTATGCAGGATAAAATTATTGCCAGTCACATCACACATGTTTTGGTGGACATGTGGATGTTAACTTTGAAATGTTGACCTGAAATGGACTACAAATACACATGTGACACCATTTTCACTCACTTTCAAGGCATAACTAACAATATCTATGGTTTTGGAAGACTTATTTTTTGCTCCTTCAATTTTTTACCTGTCCACCCATATTTCTACCCGTCCATATTCGTTTTTACCCGTCCAAATGACGGGTGGACGGGTTTCTACATAAAGCTATGCCAATCAGTCACCAGACGATGCCATAATAAAATGATTATCTGCTGCATGTAGTTGTTGACATCAGAAAATATATTGTCACAGGAATTTTTTTAAATTCAAAAACTAACTTATTTGCGTAAGGGTAGAGCTTAGTGACCAGGGTATTGTACTCTCAATCTAGAGAACTCCAGTTTAAATCCTGTCCTGTCACGTTGAACCTTGAGCAAGTTTATTCACTCTACGTTGCTCCAATTCATTCAACTGTATGAATGAGTACCTGGCTATAGACAGTGGTGGATGTTTGTGTACAAATAGTCTGCAGATTAATTGCAGCTTGACTAATGCTTCCCAGAGAAGTTGGGGTAGTGCATGAAAATGACATGTACCCGGTACACATGTGTATATTTGGGAATAATAGGATGACATGGTATCATGCTGGCGTCTGTTTTAAACAAGCAAACTCCACCAGAGGCGGCCAAGATAACGCTAATGACCACCGGTAATTATTTGTACTTGCAGGCAGTGGACTACTGTACAATTATGTGTCGTGTTGCAGTCAGTGTGACTGCAGCAGACTCACTGTCACTCGGTAATTGGGCACTTTCCTCCTAGAATTTCATGGAAAACATGTTTACGCATGTGACAGAACCGAGCACTCCACAGGCGCATTCACCGAAACTGCTCCTACTGGGAAACATGGTTGAGGACAGTGGGACCTCGCTGTTAAGTTCACTCGGGTCGCGGGGTCGGGTTAAAGTGGGCTGAATAACAATGTGATCATATTAAGAGAGGCTGGTTTCCGGCTGTTTCTTGTTGCAGAAGTCATTTGTGCCTGTCCCAGGAAGAGGGTTATAGCACGGCACCATTGGCGGCGAGATATATTTTCAAGGTGACCTTAGAGTGAGGTCTGACACTCACTGTATTGTCATGTTGACATTTGTTGACACTGCATTGTCATGTTGACATTTTGTTGACACTGCATGGTCTTGTTGACACTGTGTTGACATTTGTTGACACTGTGTTGACATTTGTTGACACTGCATTGTCATGTTGACAGTTATTGACACTATTGTCTTGTTGACACTGTATTGTCATGTTGACATTTGTTGACACTGCATTGTCATGTTGACACTGTGTTGACATTTTGTTGACACTGCATTGTCATGTTGACACTGTATTGCCATGTTGACATTTGTTGACACTGCATTGTCATGTTGACAGTTAATTGACACTGTGTTGACATTTGTTGACACTGCATTGTCATGTTGACACTGCATTGTCATGTTGACAGTTATTGACACTGTATTGTCTTGTTGACACTGTATTGCCATGTTGACATTTGTTGACACTGCATTGTCATGTTGACAATGCAGTGTCAACATGACAACTGGGTTGCGGGGTCGGGTTAAAGTGAGTTGAATAACAAGGTGATCATATTAAGATAGGCTGGTTTCCGGCTGTTTTGTTGTTGCAGAAATCATTTGTGCCTGTCCCAGGAAGAGGGTTATAGCACGGCACCATTGGCGGCGAGATATATTTTCAAGGTGACCTTAGAGTGAGGTCTGACACTCCCTATATTGTCATGTTGACATTTGTTGATACTGTATTGTCACGTTGACATTTTGTTGACACTGAGTTGTCATGTTGACATTTGTTGACACTGTTGTCATGTTGACAGCTGCATGTTGACATTTGTTGACACTGCATTGTCATGTTGACATTTGTTGACACTGCATTGTCATGTTGACATTTGTTGACACTGCATTGTCATGTTGACATTTGTTGACACTGTATTGTCATGTTGACAGTTATTGACACTGTATTGTCATGTTGACATGTTGTTGACACTGTAATTTGTCACGTGTTGACACTTTGTTGACACTGCGTTGACATTTGTTGACACTGTATTGCCATGTTGACATTTGTTGATACTGCATTGTCATGTTGACATTTATTGACATGTTGACATTTGTTGACACTGCAATATGCAGCTGTTACATGTGAGTTTAGAAAATATCAGATTTGCAGCCATTTGCTTAATTTCTTTTAATAAAATCTGGTAATTTAATTATTGCCCAAATTCATTCTGCCCATGCAATGCATTTTCTGTTTGTCGCTGTTATTTTAGTGGATTTATAGAGTCACAACCAGGCCTACTACAAAGGTCAGGGTCAATTACTGTTTTACAGCAAAATTCATGGTCAGTATTATGTTCAGGGTTAGGGTCGGCAGCCAGCACTGTGTTTGGCCAATGAGTTCGTGTTCTATGTCGTTTGACAAAGTGACAGCCATATTTATTGTCAACATTATACTTGACCAGAAGGTTGAGGCCCGAGGGTTTGTACTATGTTTGACTATGTACAGAGTTATGGGGGTATACAGTTTAAACAGTATACAGTAGTTGGCTGTGATATGCAAGTAAGCAGGGTGGTCACCAGATAGCAGCACTGGTGCCGCCACACAATTATCCAGTTGGAATGAGGGTGTTAACATTATTCCACTTACATATACACGAACCTCGATTTGTGGGATTGTTAAGTTTGTTGTTAGGACATTGAGATCTGAGCACTTCCATCCATGGAATAAGTAAACTCACTGGTAATTGCATCAAATGACTCACAGGTGCATTTGCTACAGTTGTGCTGTGAGTGTGAGACATTCTAGTGGTGAATATAAAAAGTTGTGTGACCGTGACACTGACCCCATGACACAGTGGAGGGGGTCAGACTGTCTACAAGGCACTGATGTGTAATAATGGTCGTTCACAGACACGACTGTCAAGAGAAAAACGCAGGAGGAAAAGGTCCCAAATTACAGGGTTATTTTACAGCTAACAAAATCATACTTTGTCTGACTTCACTTGAAAGAAGATTGTTGGTGAGACGAGAGATGGCTGTGATGATAGCTTTCAGGTGGCAATCTTGTACATCGTTCTTGGTTTGTGGCAGTACTTGTGGCGTCTGGTGACGTTTCTGTGTCTTCTTTTACTTAACTGTAGGTGATATTTTATTTGGAATACCTGTTAATGTTGAATGTGGCATTTTGCCGTTATTCAGGTACAAACTGAGGGAGAAACGGCACAGTTCACCTTTACTCAGTATTATAAATACTAACAATAGAGTCACTGTGTCATTCTCCAACAAGAAAGTCTGACAGTTTGGGTTTAACCTTCTAAGTGTTTATAAGTATGTGAGTTAACACGCATGTGTCAACCACATCTTTGGACCAGTTGGCAAACATGTTATCCCCAACCAAGTGTGTAACTGAAATCTGTTAAGTAATATTTATATTTATACCTATTTTGCCATAATCATGCTATTTTAGTTGGACTAGTTACATCATTCATGATATTTCACTATACAGTGTATTACAATAAACATTATATCCCAGTTATCCTTATTGCAATACATTTCAATAAATGACATCTTTATGATGAGGTTTCCGTCGTACCTGGGTATCATGCTAGAGTCAGTAGTACAGTACCGGTATATATTGGATTGCTGGAACTCTGTGTGTTGTTTCATTTACAACTAGGAATCATTGCCTGGGGTCACTCAGGTAGATTGACCTGACACTCTGGAGGCAGCAGGAAGCTCAGAGGCCCTAGAACAATGGGTGATGTTCCGTGTGACCAGTGGCTCCATCTACTCAGCTCTCTGTGTTAATGACATCCAACAGCCAATGACAATCACTGGGGAAATGTCATTGTCAGTGACACTGTCAGTGTCTCTAAGGAACAGTAGGACAATGTCAGAACGCTGTCTTTGTTTCTAGATGTGTTGTTATGTTAATATGATGCAATTATGCAGGTGTTTGTTATCACGAGGTGCAGTGCTCTATGTTCCATGCAGGGATTCGGTTGACCGACTTGTATACCTGTGTTCTGTAGGGATGGGACGATTAATCGCGAGCGGTTCATGGTATTTGCAGTTTTAAGACTCATGGTTCGGTGCACCATTTTCAGTTTGAGTAGCACGGTTAATTTCGATTTTTTAAAATGGCATCGTCATCGCCTTTTATGTAGTTTGCACTCTGCGGGGAATTCCTGATAACGTGATATGGTGTATTTGGTGAAATTTATAGTGGTTTTATGAGTTTTGATTTTACTTGTTTGCAAGTAATACTTTTATTTATTTACAAATATTTTACATGCAATCATTAGTCATTATTAATACAGTTGGTTGCACTTAAAATAGTTTATTTAGCCAAATATCGAAAATCGAACCAACAAAAAAAAACATCCTGTCCCTAGGGCTCTGTTGTCTTAGTAATATTTCTTCTTCAAGAGAACATTATAATAAATGATAGTAGACACTAAACACTCTACTGTCACACATGTCTGCATGCAGTTGCAGACATGTATGCATACTTGTAATAATATGTATTTTTTTAAGTTTGATTACATTTATGCAGTTCTATATAAAGCATGTGAGAGCATTTTACCTTAAGTAGATTCAGGCGCTGTATAAATTCCAATATTATTATTATCACCAATGCATGCTCGCACATACACACATACTCACACATCTTCCGGTGTCACCCTTTCTTTGAGCAATGTAGTTCATGAGATGTTCCCCAGGGGTCGCCTGTGGAGTAAACAACATCAGTCTCAAAGTGTGTGGGCGTGGGTGGCTGGGCATTGTACATTGTACGCCCAGCAAAGATAACAATGGTTTTCTCTTCTCACACATCAAACACATACAGAGGTTCTGGCAACTGTCCAGCCCTGTATCAGTGTATGTCTTTTTTAAATAAAAGTTAGACACCTTCTGGAACTTTCCTGGTGACATATTTGTTGAGTAACGTGAGATATCATGCTTAAGTAATATGTATCCTGTGCTAAGCAGTATTATTTCATTTGTGTTTAAATTATTTACTATAAAATATGGATTTGAGATTTGCTAATAAAAAATTACTGAAGTGTTAATTTTGATGCATTGAATCGGAGACTTTAAGATGCGTCGCTTAACATGTACATTCACGGCATTTCACGCTGAAACCAAGGTTGAGATCCGATTTTTATCAATACAAGTTTCCACAGTCGACAGCAGCATCTCATTCAAATCGGCCATCTCTCATCGGAAATTAAATTAACAACAATGATTGTGTGAAGTATGCTTGATGTCAACAATGTTGCACACACCTTCATATTTGTGATGCTTACAGCCTCACACTCTGTCAGGTAAAGAGCCAATCAAACATGTCCAAGTGTGAATTTATAATTGGCGCGCAAGATACAACATTGTGTGCTCTCTGCAAAATTCCTTTTGTAGCATACAACAAAACCAAAATGTAACTCACAGAAAATAGCAATAGGCATTGTTTTGAATTCATATATTTGGATATAACGTACTAAGGAGACCCCGTTTAGCTCACTAGCATCACCGATTCCATTTCCATTCTGCAGCTTGAGAACCCACCCAGCTAGCTAATTGTCAGTTGATGGGTGCTAATGATTGCTGCTTGCTAATGAGTGCTGCTAATTGTGTTAACTGATTCAAATGATTGGTTTCAAAGTGATTAGTTTCAGCTAGTGCTGGAGTGACTGAGTGGATGGGCATGTACTGCTTTATATTGGATGTTTTATTTTGGGGGTATGCTACTGCTTTACTGCTTTTGTCATGGGAGCTATGTCAATGCGTAGAGCGCAGTGGCTCAGGGGTAGAGCTTTTGTCATGGGAGCTATGTCAATGCGTAGAGCGCAGTGACTCAGGGGTAGAGGTTTTGTCATGGGAGCTATGTCAATGCGTAGAGCGCAGTGGCTCAGGGGTAGAGCTTTTGTCATGGGAGCTATGTCAATGCGTAGAGCGCAGTGACTCAGGGGTAGAGGTTTTGTCATGGGAGCTATGTCAATGCGTAGAGCGCAGTGGCTCAGGGGTAGAGGTTTTGTCATGGGAGCTATGTCAATGCGTAGAGCGCAGTGGCTCAGGGGTAGAGGTTTTGTCATGGGAGCTATGTCAATGCGTAGAGCGCAGTGGCTCAGGGGTAGAGCTTTTGTCATGGGAGCTATGTCAATGCGTAGAGCGCAGTGGCTCAGGGGTAGAGCTTTTGTCATGGGAGCTATGTCAATGCGTAGAGCGCAGTGGCTCAGGGGTAGAGGTTTTGTCATGGGAGCTATGTCAATGCGTAGAGCGCAGTGGCTCAGGGGTAGAGCTTTTGTCATGGGAGCTATGTCAATGCGTAGAGCGCAGTGGCTCAGGGGTAGAGGTTTTGTCATGGGAGCTATGTCAATGCGTAGAGCGCAGTGACTCAGGGGTAGAGGTTTTGTCATGGGAGCTATGTCAATGCGTAGAGCGCAGTGGCTCAGGGGTAGAGGTTTTGTCATGGGAGCTATGTCAATGCGTAGAGCGCAGTGGCTCAGGGGTAGAGGTTTTGTCATGGGAGCTATGTAATGCGTAGAGCGCAGTGGCTCAGGGGTAGAGGTTTTGTCATGGGAGCTATGTCAATGCGTAGAGCGAGTGGCTCAGGGGTAGAGGTTTTGTCATGGGAGCTATGTCAATGCGTAGAGCGCAGTTGCTCAGGGGTAGAGGTTTTGTCATGGGAGCTATGTCAATGCGTAGAGCGCAGTGGCTCAGGGGTAGAGCTTTTGTCATGGGAGCTATGTCAATGCGTAGAGCGCAGTGGCTCAGGGGTAGAGGTTTTGTCATGGGAGCTATGTCAATGCGTAGAGCGCAGTGGCTCAGGGGTAGAGGTTTTGTCATGGGAGCTATGTCAATGCGTAGAGCGCAGTGGCTCAGGGGTAGAGCTTTTGTCATGGGAGCTATGTCAATGCGTAGAGCGCAGTGGCTCGGGGTAGAGCTTTTGTCATGGGAGCTATGTCAATGCGTAGAGCGCAGTGGCTCGGGGTAGAGCTTTTGTCATGGGAGCTATGTCAATGCGTAGAGTGCAGTGGCTCGGGGTAGAGCTTTTGTCATGGGAGCTATGTCAATGCGTAGAGCGCAGTGGCTCAGGGGTAGAGCTTTTGTCATGGGAGCTATGTCAATGCGTAGAGCGCAGTGGCTCAGGGGTAGAGGTTTTGTCATGGGAGCTATGTCAATGCGTAGAGCGCAGTGGCTCGGGGTAGAGGTTTTGTCATGGGAGCTATGTCAATGCGTAGAGCGCAGTGGCTCGGGGTAGAGCTTTTGTCATGGGAGCTATGTCAATGCGTAGAGCGCAGTGGCTCGGGGTAGAGCTTTTGTCATGGGAGCTATGTCAATGCGTAGAGCGCAGTGGCTCAGGGGTAGAGCTTTTGTCATGGGAGCTATGTCAATGCGTAGAGCGCAGTGGCTCGGGGTAGAGCTTTTGTCATGGGAGCTATGTCAATGCGTAGAGCGCAGTGGCTCGGGGTAGAGGTTTTGTCATGGGAGCTATGTCAATGCGTAGAGCGCAGTGGCTCGGGGTAGAGGTTTTGTCATGGGAGCTATGTCAATGCGTAGAGCGCAGTGGCTCGGGGTAGAGGTTTTGTCATGGGAGCTATGTCAATGCGTAGAGCGCAGTGGCTCAGGGGTAGAGGTTTTGTCATGGGAGCTATGTCAATGCGTAGAGCGCAGTGGCTCAGGGGTAGAGCTTTTGTCATGGGAGCTATGTCAATGCGTAGAGCGCAGTGGCTCAGGGGTAGAGGTTTTGTCATGGGAGCTATGTCAATGCGTAGAGCGCAGTGGCTCGGGGTAGAGCTTTTGTCATGGGAGCTATGTCAATGCGTAGAGCGCAGTGGCTCGGGGTAGAGCTTTTGTCATGGGAGCTATGTCAATGCGTAGAGCGCAGTGGCTCAGGGGTAGAGCTTTTGTCATGGGAGCTATGTCAATGCGTAGAGCGCAGTGGCTCAGGGGTAGAGGTTTTGTCATGGGAGCTATGTCAATGCGTAGAGCGCAGTGGCTCGGGGTAGAGGTTTTGTCATGGGAGCTATGTCAATGCGTAGAGCGCAGTGGCTCAGGGGTAGAGCTTTTGTCATGGGAGCTATGTCAATGCGTAGAGCGCAGTGGCTCAGGGGTAGAGCTTTTGTCATGGGAGCTATGTCAATGCGTAGAGCGCAGTGGCTCAGGGGTAGAGCTTTTGTCATGGGAGCTATGTCAATGCGTAGAGCGCAGTGGCTCAGGGGTAGAGGTTTTGTCATGGGAGCTATGTCAATGCGTAGAGCGCAGTGGCTCAGGGGTAGAGCTTTGGACTCTTGACTAAGAAGACCCGGGTTCGAATCCTGAGCGCGGTGGGGTTTAAGGACTCTTTGGACCCCAAGTGTTTTAAACCTTACAAATTTTTACTCCATTTCCCAAATCTTCTGTATAAATGAGTACCTGGCTATAGATAGTGGTGGATATGTGTGCGAGCAGCCTTCACGCATTAATTGTGGCATACGGTTGGATGCTTCCCAGAGAAGTTGAGATGGTGTCTGATTGAACAGGTCTGTCAGGGTAGTAAAGTGTAAAGCGCTTTAAGCAATCGTGAGGATTGGATACTGCGCTATATAAGAACCTACCTTTTTATGTTGGGGGAGGGGAGGGTGTGATAATGCCTGAGTCTTAGTGGGTTGAACCACTGTCCGAAGCTGAGGAGCCTGTGTCATTGGCTGGGACTATCAGAATATGCTGATATTACAACACAAACTGGACATTATGTGACATGTGGCATCAGCCAGTAGAACAGACAGTGAGTGATTGGCACTGCAGATTAGGGACAAACTCCTGACTGCCAGGACAACGCTGACCATGATATACTGATTCCGATTTACATGCAATGTGTGCCTCCCACCAAATCACACACTGTTTGTCTACCCAATAGATTTTGTAGTGTAGAAGTTGGTCTCTGTTAGGAGGTCTCTGTCTCTGTGAACCCTCATGCTACATTTTCTAAGCTTTGGTAATTTTGTACACACAACATTGCTTCAGTTCACCAGCTTCTAAGTTAATACTAAAGTGGTGTTTAAAAAAATCTTATTTGTTGACATAAAAATTCTGGAGATTGCATTTTTACTGTAGAAATAAATGTCATAAATATGTTCATCTCCCACCAAACTACACTGTTTGTCTACCCAATAGATTTTGTAGTGTAGAAGTTGGTCTCTGTTAGGACATAGAAGTGGTAACACTCTGAATTTAGAGAAATTGAACCCTCATGCTACATTTTCTAAGCTTTGGTAATTTTGTACACACAACATTGCTTCAGTTCACCAGCTTCTAAGTTAATACTAAAGTGGTGTTTAAAAAAATCTTATTTGTTGACATAAAAATTCTGGAGATTGCATTTTTACTGTAGAAATAAATGTCATAAATATGTTCATCTGCCACCAAACTACACAGTCTGTCTACCCAATAGGCACTCATAAGAATGAGGCATTTTCCCTGCAAAGAATAAAAGAAAACAAAGACAGATGACACAGAATCAAAGATGACATTACACAAACACAGACCTATAGTAAATTGTTTATACTACATTTGGATTTATTATTCACCAAAAACACTGCACGATTTGTTTGCTTTATTATCCAATAACCATAAAAAGTGTGCAGCATATTTTGATTGGTTTGCCACCCATTGACTGTATGTGGTTCACAGTCATTGCCAATAGCTGAGTCTATGTTCAAGAGCATTGTACAGTCACTACACTGATCGTCAGTTCAGCCTTTGGTGGTTTATTGCTGAGGTAATCCAAGACATTCACAGGGTAACTAGAAAGCAAATTATAAGGACATCAGCATCCACCCAGCTTCACGTCAGTGACACTGGTAGGCCAAATAGACTTTGACACATTACGTTGACAGGCTATTAAACCTTCCATTTGCCCCAGTAACTGGCATGGCACTGATATGACGCCCCTGTTAGATACAGTATATATTACGTAACATCATAATATGTGTATTGTGTGGGACTGAGAAGACAGAATAAAGACTTCCCCTGGCGCATGTCTTGTGATGTTTTACAACTGACAAGCAGAATTAATGCAGAATGGAAGTGTTTCAGGTTAAAACCCATGTTCCAGGACACATCTCAAATAAATAGGTCTGGGGAATTCTAGCATGTCAACAACAGTATTAAGATTGGTGAAAAGGTGTGCAAATATTGGGAGTGTCTCAACATGTCAGCTGGTGGAACTACAAAATATCGAGAATAAATTCTGGTTAAACCACTGACATGATACTTATTGACTGTAGTTGCAAATCATTAGTTTGTCAGCCCTGTTCATTCAGGTGCACTGGCCACCGACTCGCAGGGCTTTATGCAGGATCAATTTTTGCCAGTCACACGTTTTGGTGGACACATGGATGTCAACTGTTAAGCCAGTTTACAAACTTTAAATTGTTTTAATCTGAAAAGGACTACAAACACAAATGTGACACCATTTACACTCATTTCTTAGGCATAGCTGAGAATATCTGATTTTTTTAGACCTTTTTTGCTCCTTAAATTTTTACCACTCCACCCATATTTCCACCCGTCCAAAACAGGTTTTACCCGTCCAAATGACGGGTGGATGGATCTGTGCATAAAGCTATGCCACCGAGACATCTTGGGCTTTGTTTTACTGTTACTTGTTTAGACTGGAGGATGACACTCTGTGTTCTTGTGTTGTCTTGCAGGCCGTTACTGTCGTTCAAGCATCTAAAGCGCCGTCTCTCGCTCACACTTAGAGGGCGCCACGGGCTCGACGAGAGCATGTCATCACTGGCCGAACATCTAAGTCTCGAAGAGAACGGCGAAGTGAGAGGGAATGGTGAGTAGAAGCTCCTTCTGTCAGAAAACATCTTTAAAACAAGAATCTAGAAAGACATGACAACCTTAGTCTTGTGAGCTTATAAGACTGATTTTGCTCTTTAAGATAAATTTCTCCTTAATCCAAGAGTGCAAAAACCTGTTTTGTGGACCTCGATTATGCGACAATATCTAGTACAGCTGTAAAATGCTTTAATTTGATTCTTTGAAATGGTTTTTTCTAAATAATGGCTATTTGTATTTTGATGTTGGATTTTCTCGTGTGCACACCACTGTGAAGACTAGTTGCCAGAAACCAACACGTTTGGTTGTTTGGCCTGGGTGAGATTTCCAAGTAGAAGTTATGTAATAATAAAGTGCGTCTTTGATGCAAGAACTCGTGACTTCAGTCACTCTGACACGATCAATACTCTGGCACTGGATGGAACTGTGATGTGACTTGACAGGCTGTGAATGTCATCTCTAGTTCACACTTGGGATGGCTGTGGTGCAGTGCAGTGCATGCACCAGAGTATTGCTTCTAATAATTCATCGTTTGCAATATCATATCATGTCGTACATAAACCACGATACGGCCTACGTTTGTGTCGAATTCTTGGAACAGCTGTCTCCAGGGACCAGGGTGGGACTAGCATTACTCACAGAAAAGCAGTGCAGTTGTAAGAAAATATACATTTTCAAAATGTGAATCTTTTGTTCCGTCTCTTATGTGTAAGCTGTGTACAAATATCACATCTTAATTCAGTTTTAATGCCATACTCAGGAAGTTGCTTTTTCCAAGATATTTTCCCTCTGATTCAGAAGGTATTAAATATTTAGGCAGTTTCGAGATCAGCTATCCCTGTGTGCATAGTATTTGTGATTATCATCTTTTGTAAGTCTTCACAGTTTAATTATTATTTTTTAAATTATATAATAAAATTTATTTATGTTCAGGATTATGTTTTAAATGTGATATTAGATGAATATCACATGATACTTCAATCAGTATTTTCTTTTCCTATTTTACATGAGCAAAATCAATATCTGTTTTTGCAATTCAGGTAACACATCTCTACAGTAATACTATTCAGGATATAATTATTTAGTGTGAAAGGTTAGTGCAATTTTTACAGTTCTATAATTTAACAAGAAGGTGACATCAGGCCGTAGTTAATCCCTTTTTCAGTGTTGCTATGTACTGCTAACTAATCACTTCATTCAGTATAGTTTGTGCACTTTGACCTTACTTGACCTCTTTGTCTGCCCCCCCCCTCCCGTGGGATCATGGGATTGTGTTTCCACCATCTAACTTTGGCCAGTTTCTGCCAGGAGGCAG
Organism: Ridgeia piscesae; assembly: GCA_025642075.2. Taxonomy (NCBI): domain Eukaryota; kingdom Metazoa; phylum Annelida; class Polychaeta; order Sabellida; family Siboglinidae; genus Ridgeia; species Ridgeia piscesae. The sequence goes on along the minus strand of JAODUO010001189.1, from coordinate 37,148 downwards.
GATGTGTAGAGTCATGTAAACACACTCTGAATGTTGGAAGGGCACATGAATTAGGCAGTTTGCTATGTGCATTTGATAAAACGGCCTAATTATGAAGCCATAGGTTCTATTATTATAACCAGTTGTATCTCCTGGACCAGCCTGTTTATAAAATTATGTGCATGTTAAACTTGATGCTATTCAGCAAAGCTGTCCAGGCTAGTGAGACACATAGCTTTATGTAGAGACCCGTCCACCCATCATTTGGACGGGTAAAAACGAATATGGACGGTTAGAAATATGGGTGGACGGGTTAAAAAAATGAAGGAGCAAAATAAAGGTCATCCAAAACCATAGATATTGGTAGTTATGCATTGAAAGTGAGTGAAAATGGTGTCACATGTTTGTAGTCCATTTCAGGTCAACATTTCAAAGTTAACATCCACCAAAACATGTGTGACATGACTGGCAATAATTTTATCCTGTATAACGCCCTGGTGACTGATAAATGTATGTAAACATTTCAGTCTTGTCAAAAGGATCTACAACCTTCCCTAGACCTAACCATTTTGGCACATCAGACCAACCATGAGAGAGAGAGAGAGAGAGAGAGAGAGAGAGAGAGAGAGAGAGAGAGAGAGAGAGAGAGAGAGAGAGAGAGAGAGAGAGAGAGAGAGAGAGAGAGAGAGAGAGAGAGAGAGAGAGAGAGAGAGAGAGAGAGAGAGAGAGAGAGAGAGAGAGAGAGAGAGAGAGAGAGAGAGAGAGAGAGAGAGAGAGAGAGAGAGAGAGAGAGAGAGAGAGAGAGAGAGAGAGAGAGTTATCTTTGACACATCAGGGAGTTGCAGGCTATCTTGACATCAAAGCCACAGTGTGGTGACAACTGATGACATTGACATGTCAACACCACTGCTTCCTGTCATCAGCCACCAGTCATCCACACTCCGATGGGGACAGGCTTGGGTCCTGTTTCCAATTGGGGACAACCCAGTGTTTGTTTTGCCATTGGGGCCAGGTTATTATTGAGCTTGTCTTTAGTAAATGTGGTAAAGTTTCTCACTGTGGGAAGTGTGTCCTCCAGTGGCATTAGTCAAGTCAACTAGTTTGTATTATTCTGATTGAAAAGTCAATTTATTTTCAAAGACACTACTTTGAATATACCTTAATTAATGTTCATGCAAAACACCAGCATTTGGTGATGTGTGCCATCTGTTGGTCATATATGGTCAATGTATAAGCACTTACCCATCCTCATTGCTTAGATATGCAAATCTTATATGGCTATGCATTTCTGGGTTGGCTCTGGACCGACTCTTCTTGCAAGTGAAAGGTAAATAAAAGTAAACATTGACCTACCTCTGTGTCATGATTTGGGGGGGCATCACAACCACATTCGTTTAAATTACATTAACATGAACTTAGTCCATGACAGGTTACCATATTTACATCCCAGTGTAGATGATGTATTTCCCCTGGACTAGTTTGTTGGTTGGGCTTTTTAACTAGTGTCAGTCATTCAGGGAAATATGTGGTAATCATTGGTATAATATAAACAACAAACAGGGGAATTTTGTGTGAAGTCACGGTAACAGTGCATGCATTATTACAAAATGCGCGTGCGTGCATGCGTGCGTGCATGTGTGTAATATGCACTGATTAGAGGAGGCTAAATGTAATGGAGACTTATCACCCATAACAGATACACTGACATGCCTGTTCGTGCACAGATGAGTCTCTATCTCCATGCTGGCAGTCTCTATCTCATCAGGTTCTCTTACACAAAAATTGCACCGTCTTTGCATTGCATCACGTGTGACGATAATGATTATGAATAATCCAGCAGAAAATGTATTGCTGTGTCCACAGTAAATCTGTCTGCTGCAGAATGCCTGGTAGGTCAATTCCATGGCAGCAAGGGTAGGTATCAGACTTCATTTATCAACTGTAATTACCCTCCCCCAGGTTGTGTACACACCAACTTGCATCTTTTGTTGAGCCCCGTCCAATTCAGTGCAACCCACAGACCCTGTGGAAAGTGGACCGGTCCACTATAGCCTTCAGTGGCACCTGCGTCCCCTCTGCCTGGCAGTGTGGACCGGGCCTGATTGAGCCATGCTGGACACACAAAGGTGACTGGTGAGAGCCAGGAATCAAGCAGTGACCACCTAGTGCAGTGACAGATGTGACGGTGACAGTTGGAGGTTGACTGCAGCAAGTCAAGTCAGACATAGTTACATGACCTGGTCTCGCAGGATTTTGGAATCGGGCTGCTGTGCTGCGGAGTCGCTTAGATGGGCTGAAGTGCGTACAGGTCGTTGGTGTGCCTTCTCTCAAATTAGATCTGTTTATAATTAGTGCAAAGTGTTTCCATGTGGATCCTCCGGGCAAGGCAACAAAGACCCTGCTCCCCATTCCGCGCCAGCCGGGCCCGGTGTCATGGATTTACGTCTGATCCTCAGCGGATGCTCCCTCCGCAAGCTCAGCATCGGTGGCGTGAAAACAAAACGGAATAAAACGCAAGGTCAAAGTGCACCAGAACGTAAGTCCAAGGTGGTTGTGCCGGCGAAGGAGCCTCCGCCGGAACGATGGACGCACAAGGGATCACAGAGTCTCGGTAGGTCTCACGGGCGACAGTCTTGTGATGCTTGTGATGATGTATTAGCTTATTACACTGTTCAGTTATTGACAGTTGTGCGGTCATTGTGGATTACCTTGGTGACACACCCAGTAACTTTACTGATTAATGGGTGATCATGTCGCAGATTTGTCAAAGGACTTGTCTCTTGTTGACAAACTAATCAAGACAATGGACAGCTCATTGACTGACTGATAGAGACTATAGATACCTTGTTGATTGGCTGATAGAGACTGTGGACACCTTGTTGACTGGCTGATAGAGACCATGGCTACCTTGTTGACTGGTTGATAGAGACCATGGATACCTTGTTGACTGGCTGATAGAGACCATGGCTACCTTGTTGACTGGCTGATAGAGACCATGGATACCCTGTTGACTGGCTGATAGAGACCGTGGATACCTTGTTGACTGGCTGATAGAGACCATGGATACCTTGTTGACTGGCTGATAGAGACCATGGATACCTTGTTGACTGGCTGATATAGACCATGGACACCTTGTTGACTGGCTGATAGAGACCATGGACACCTTGTTGACTGGCTGATAGAGACCATGGACACCTTGTTGACTGGCTGATAGAGACTGTGGACACCTTGTTGATTGGCTGATAGAGACCGTGGACACCTTGTTGACTGGCTGATAGAGACTGTGGACACCTTGTTGATTGGCTGATAGAGACCATGGACACCTTGTTGACTGGCTGATAGAGACTGTGGACACCTTGTTGACTGGCTGATAGAGACCATGGACACTTTGTTGACTGGCTGATAGAGACCATGGACACCTTGTTGACTGGCTGATAGAGACCATGGACACCTTGTTGACTGGCTGATAGAGACCATGGATACCTTGTTGACTGGCTGATAGAGACCATGGACACCTTGTTGACTGGCTGATAGAGACCATGGACACTTTGTTGACTGGCTGATAGAGACTGTGGACACCGTGTTGACTGGCTGATAGAGACCATGGACACCTTGTTGACTGGTTGATAGAGACCATGGACACCTTGTTGACTGGCTGATAGAGACCATGGACACCTTGTTGACTGGCTGATAGACATCTATGGCTGTGCACACATTATTTACACTGCAGACATTGTTGCCTTAAAGACCATAGGTGCCTTAGAGACTGACTGATAGAGACCATGGATACACTGTTGATCAGCTGACAGAGACCATGATGCTGTGTTGACTATTCAAGAAGCCATGAACACACACTAGTACAGTTGTAGTTGACTGACTTGATGGGTGCCAGAGACACTGGTTGACAGAAATCATGGACACCTTGGAAAATGACTGATAGAAACCATAGACACATCTTCTATCAGTCAGTTTCCAGGGTGTCTTCTTACATGTTATTATATTGATCGACTGATATCCATGTATACCTTTTTTGACCAACTAATAGAGATTTAGAGTCCACAAGGACAAATGATTGACAAAAGTGACACCTTGTTGACTGGCATAGTTTTTAATAGAGACCATAAATGCTATTTGAAAGAGACCATGGATACTGAATAACAGAGACCATGGAGTCGTTGGACACCTTGTTGACTGCCTGATAGACTGACACATAGAGACTGTAGATGCTGATTGAGAGACCGTAGATCACGATACTGATAGAGACTGTGAACATCTTGTTGACTGTCTGATAGACTGATACATAGAGACCGTAGAATCTGACTGAGAGAGGCTGTAGATACTGATAGATAGAGACTGTGAACACCTTGTTGACTGCGTGATGGAGAGGAGGACACTGACCCCTGTCTACGCTCATCTTGAGCCTCCTCCATCTCTCTACCTTCCCCTGCGGCTGATGAAACCAACTGAAAGCCAATACATCGCATAAGTCCACCGCGAGCCTCCTACCACTGCCAGTAATCAGACATTTTAGAAATCCCCGCTTCAGAAGACTTGTTTGTGTGCGGAATCATTCTCGGAAGCGCAGATGCCCGCGGGCCGTTCGCAACACACCGACATTTGACGTGTCACTGAGGTGGCGATATGCACAATTGACGTTAATCACAACATGCATGCACGCTGGATGATGGTTTCTAGGAAGCCCGGCTAGCTATAACAACTCGATACAGAGCACTGGGCTAGAGAACCGTGCGCTTTCAGCAGGAGTGGTGCACAGTGGTCAGCGGAACGGCAAGGATGGTGGCATGCCTTGATGAATCATTAATTAGGAATTAGGATGTTGTATTGATGGGTACCATCCCTGCATGACATTCATCATGTGGCCCAAGGTTTATTGGGGCTATTAGTGTGCCTCCTTCAACACTGTAGCTTGTTTGTGCAGTCAAATATCATTGTATTTAAATATTTTTCATATTATGGTTATTGTCACTTTTAATATTTGACATCTCAGAGTGTCTGGTTCAACAAACACACCACAATATAATTTCCTTTAAATTAAAACGGATATTTATGTGTAATTAATTACGTAAACTTCTGATGTAGTTTGACTTAAAATAGTATTCTTAACTTGATGTTTTAATAGATTAGTACTGTATAAAGAACCACGTTAATTACTTTCCATTTTAACTACTGTTCTCAATTTATCGTCAACAATTCTAGAATGCACATCACATAATGTAAAATCTCTCCCCAGTTCAACATTCCAGCACCAAGCCCCTCGAGACTGGGTGCTTAATATTCATATGGCTGATGTGTTTAGATTGAGGGCCAGCTGTCCTGTCACATGTCATTCTCTGGTCAGTGGTGACACAAGTGACACACCTGCAGCTGCTGCAGGTGACACTCATTTGTCACCAGCTGTCAGCTGTGTATTTGAAAAGTGTAAATAACTCTAAATGCAGGGAATGGACAATAATGTTCATTGGTTGCCCCTCCCCTCCAGTACCCCCAACCCTCCCCTCCAGTACCCCCAACCCTCCCCTCCAGTACCCCCCACCCCTCCCCTCCAGTACCCTCACCCATCCCCTCCAGTACCCTCACCCATCCCCTCCAGTACCCTCACCCATCCCCTCCAGTACCCCACCCATCCCCTCCAGTACCCTCACCCATCCCCCCAGTACCCACCCCTCCCCTCCAGTACCCTCACCCATCCCCTCTAGTACCCCCCACCCACCCACTTGGTCAGTAGATCCTCTGTCACCCATTGCCACTTGCCCAGGGATGACACAGTAATGTAGCTCGTAGGTCAGTCATAGAAGTAGTCATTCATTCTGCAATTTCTTTATTATTTTATTTTCCTTTTTTTGTAAACATATCCAGTATTGTCTATAACCAGCTACTCATTCTTACAGCTTAGAGCTTTATGCAGGATAACATTTTGGTAGACACGTACTTGTAAACTGACTACATAGTACATACATACGCGCCAGTTGAGATTTGTGGTGATGACCTAAATAACTAGAAAACGCTCTTTGTGACACCCCATTTCGAAAGCATAACTGACAATGTATGATTTTGGAAGACCTATTTGTGCGCCTTTTTTTAACCCGTCCAATGATATTTCTACCTGTCCTAAATGGGTTTTATCCATTCAGATGACGGGTGAACACTGGTCTCTGCATACAACTAAGATACATGTGAATGAACTGGAGTAATGTGGAATGAAGTAACTGACAGCGAAACACTTGCACTACATAATGTTTGTCGTTTATGATATGTCGGTTGCTTAAGTGTTCTCAAATAATATCTGTACAGAATGTGTTCCAAGTGTGCTTCGCTGTTTCAACAGTTTCGACTTTTAGAAAGGCACAGTTTTTATTCAGATACGTTTACCCGGTAGTTTAACATTTGAACAGTGTATCTACAATTATTTAGCTTGTATTATATACATTTATCTTCAATGCATTAATTGTAGTATAATTTATAACAGTATATAAATGTAAATAAAAGAGGAAGTCACATTCTACCTTGTACAACCTCTACAAAACAGTATACACAATTATATATTATATTATGATGTCGAATTGATAGCAGTCCTGGTTGATAGAGCCAGTGTATTTTAAATATATGGTACAGAGAGAGGGTCATGGTTATTACATGTTTGACTGTTACGGTACACTAGTTTTGGCTGTTGCACTGGACTAGAATTAGAATTTGCACTGTGACATGCACCCAGCCATAGTGAAGCAGTGCAGTGCCTCTTATGTAAGTCACCCACTTTTGGCTGATGACAACAGCACGTGGTAGCTTATAAATATCACTACTCGTTAAAATACTCTCTGTATGAACCAATTAAGATTGACACATGATAACAGTAGTGTCCCGGTTTTATGAATCGAACTTTGATTTATCGACAAAAATTGCACCACACTGTATGTCAAAAATGAGTAGGAAAAAATGAGCTAGTTTATTCTGTTTTGAATATGTTTTTGTTCTAGTCATGTATTTTGGGTAAAGATTGAATGCACCTAAAAGGATTGTGGCTTGTATGACATTGTGGTCATGGTTAGGTTCATCTACCTAGTACACTAATCCTTGTCATTGCCCCTTTAGCACCCAAAGGGTAGGGTGACAGAGTCCATGTTAGGGTTTGGGAGTTGTGATAGAGTTACGTTTTTGGTCTGTCTCTTTGGTACAGCTGACATCCCGGCCAAGTCCTCCTCACTTTAGCCAATCCTTTCAACCAGAAATAGCCATAGACAGTTCAATTACTGCGATGCCTAAGAAAGACGTCATTGTGTCGTGGGTACATCATGACCTGATCAGGTCTTCAAATAAGGAGGAAGTGAGGATGGATGGAGGGAGGGAGGAAGGGGGGATGGATATATATATTATTGAAACATTGAGGAGCACCAACCATTGGTTTAAGATTACCAGTATGTGATACAGGAGTCAGCTCAGTTTCCAGCAGTGCCCACTTGGTTATAAATGTGGGCCAAGATGGTGGAGATAAGATAAGGTACTGAGATTAGATAACCTACAGAGATCAGACATACTACAGTGTACTGGGCTGGTGCTATTTTGGTGGGCCTTTTGCAGTTGCTGAGTTTGATCAATTAATTGTGTGTGTGCGTGCGTGCGCGCACGTGCGCGGGGTGTGGTGAGTGCACGCGCGCGCGCGCGCGCGCGCGTGTGTGTTATAAATGGGAACCCTTTATAAATACCTTGAGTATCTAAGATAACCAGGCTACAAATGATAGCAATATTGTAGTGTGGAGGAAGAAGGAGGGAGTGATGGAGGGATTGGGGCAGCGGTGTGAGGGAGGAAAGGAAGGCAGGAAGGGAGGAAAGAGCATGAAGGCTGGGAGAAACATAGTGGGAATGTAAATTTGAATATTAATTGAAATGTGACTTACAACTGATTGTAAAAGAGGCAGTCCTATCTTGGGATACTTTTGGCCCATCAAACCGGTTATCTGGATTTAAAGAAATGGCGGGCTGTACCCAGTGGAATAAGTGCAGGTATGGTGTCCCCACAAACCAGTCTGTATGTGGTAGGTGTGGAGGGAGGGAAGGGTGTAAGAATGCCCCTAGGTGGGAGGGACTGTGGAGTAGTTCTGGGCCCAGATGTTCCATCTGGTGTGTCTGTGAGGGTGAGGGTGAGGGTTGTAGCAGTAGCTAGATCCTTTCACAGGGTATCATGTGCAGTGTAGCTCAGACAGAAGACGTACCAGTCAGTTCCTCAGTCGACATGTCAGGTTCATATGTTACTGAAAGGATGATAGGATCGATTACAAAAGGATAGACTTATGTTAATATTTACTGGTTAACGGTGTGATTAAAATATCTACGGTTGTTTTTATCCTGAAAAGAAACGCGTACGAAGTGACCATATTTCAGGATGCTAGTTTGTGAATTTCGCCTAATTTTGTGCAACCAGTTATTGCTAGTTCTTGTAGTTTTAAGCAGTCTCATTGTAAACCAGTACTTAGTGCACAGTTTGTCTGTCGTGTAAAATGATGTCCGATGCTCTTGTATGAGCATGAAGACTGCTGCGTTGCATGTAAAAATCGCCTAATACGATTTGTGAATGAAACCTATTACCGGTATGTTTTGCCAAATGTTTTCACATTTACTTTTACCTTTATTAGCTTTATATACTGTATAGAGTTATTAGCTATAGCATTTTTCAACATTTACCTCTTGTAGATAATTCAAAATCCACGACAACTACATGGATTCATTTGCTTAATGCATGACTAATTTTGACTACCAGTGACAATTAATGGTGTTTGGCCTATGCCATGTTCACCACGGTGCATATATATTATGCTTGATGGATCGATAAAAATCTTTGGATTGGCATTTCGCTGAGAAACTAAAGTTTAAAATTACAATTCTATTTTATTTCCTTTTTGCCAAAGAACAACAGCAGATCCAAAATCCAGATAATAAATTTGTTGACACCAGCAGCAGATACCAAGTTGGTTGACTTGTCACCTGCAATTGGTATGTTTGAGAAAGAATGGTTTGACGCCAGTTCACAATGAACATACTTTTTTATTGGGCACATTATGTTTGCGTATACAATGTTTAAAGGGATACTCCAGTCAGTGAGAGGTTCACAGTATTAACTTACATATGTATATTATATTGGTTGTGCCTAGTAATTGCGCACAAAGTTCGTTAATAAAAAAATAGTTATACTTTAATAGTATCAAAAACGTGCTATGTTAGATTCAGGGTGCTGCCATCTTGAGACTTATGCGCCAGTGACGTAAGCCAAATCGCTTACGTCACTGGCGCATTGTTGAAAAAGACATGGAATGGCGAAATGTTCATTAATAATTGTGATAGTGACGTAAGCCATCCGTGACGTACTGGATACATCAAATACCATTGGGCAGACTTAAAATGTTCGAACGTGCATACACCAGTGACGTAAGTGGTTTACGTCACTGGCGCACAAGTCTCAAGATGGCAGCGCCCTGAATCTAACATGGAGTGTTTCTGGTACAATTACACTATAATTAATTGTTTAATAACGATCTTTGCACAATTGCTATGCACAACCAATATAGTATACAGATGCAAGTAAATGCTGTGAATCTCTCACTAACTGTGGTATCCCTTTAAAAGAATACAGATTTCATTTCACAGTCTGTAAGCCACAGCTGCTGTATTTTATGTGATATCTCCCGCCTGCAGCATGTCGCTCTAGACAGGTTTGATGTTTCTCCTGGTAGTTGACTGGAGGTAGCGTCTGATCTGGTCTTTTTACAGAGGTCTTCTGCATTCTTACGCCGCAGCCGGTCGCTCTAGGGAGTGATATACTGTATGTTCAGGTGCACAAGCCACGTGTGGTTGTTCTTTCAAGTTGTGCCTTCTCCAGCTTCCTTAAGCCGCGGCTGGTCCTTTGAGAGAGGTTTCTGTTGCCAAGTGCGACCAGGTGACACTGTGTGCACCTGACACGGCCGTCATTATGGCCGCCGCGATGACTGTCATTTCCTGCCTCCCCATGGCTGTCATTTCCTTCTCCTTTCTGACGAGTTAGCGAAGACAGTCAGACGACTGCGGTGCTTCCAGGAAAGTCAACTGGTAGGCGAGCCGCGCCGCGGTTCTATTCACATGTGCTGATTGTGTGGTGGCAGCGATCACAGGCCACCGTGCCCACGGCCGTGTTTCTGGCAATCGGGTCGCCAACGTGTTGATTGACATTTACGCTTGAAACAATGTCCGTTGATTAGGTTGAGAAGGAACGTTGCAGTGAGGCTGTGGCGATTGTGTGCGTGCGTCATACCCAGCAGGTGCGTACGCATGTACGTGTGTGTGCACATGTGTATGAGCTGGGACACGAGTGTTGTGTTAACTTATTAATCCGTTTCTCGTTGGGACAAGTTAATTTTTTCGTCTTACAGAACATTAAACATTGTGTAAATATTTTCGTTGGCTCATTACTTCATGAAATATTTACTATGAATTTGCAGGTTTAGAGATATGATGCTTGCTATGATGACATGATGACAAAGTTTGGAATAATAAAACTCCTAAAATTCTAGGTTCTAAAACACCAAAACGTAATATATGTCGTTGTATTATAAACCAATTCTGAACGAAAAAACTTATTGTGTGGAAATATATTTTAAGATACCAGTAAATGTTCAAATATCATTCCAAATCTATTTCATTCAAAATTATTCTGCATGAACTGCTTTTTGAATAATTCCTGATGTAGTTTCAAGAACACATGTAGTATTTGACTAAACCATTCTTCAACTAGTTAGGTGTCCACTTGTTTTAAGAAGTAATATATTTGTGATGACAAATAGTGTTTAAGTGTTATTTCGATTAATACTTTTTGTAGATGATTGGGTGATTCACACTTACAGTTAATTACCCAGTTACGATCTTGTGTGATCAATATTTTCATTTATATATTTTTAATGTTTTGTAGAAATATGTTCGAGAACTGAATTACAGAAATATTTCTGTTTCATGAACAAATTGCCGTTGACCTTGTACAAAAATGCCTAATTGCTCAGAAACATTGTTATGGAAAGGCACTGTACATTAAAATAATATATAAACATTGCAGGGCTGCTTGATAAATTTTGACATCATTCTTCCTAAAAATGGTTGCCCACAAATACACACACACATACACACACACACACATATATATATATATATAACTGATCGTCAAACCCATGAACGATTATAAAAATCAAACTCATTGCCAACACTAGTGACAAGCGGAAATAAAATGTCACACAGGAATAAACTGTCACATGTCTCAGTCCATCCTACAAACGGTGATTTCCCCAGCCTCTGCCAGAGTCAATCTGATACTGTGGACAGGTGCGATGTTTCCAAGAACACATCCCCTGGTGGCAGTGTTTGACACACTGCTGAAGAGTCCTCACAAGTATGTGGGGGGGACAACAGGTGACCCTTCAAGTCAGATGAAAGGTAGTGACAGGATCAGATCCAGATGCTGAGTGACAAGAGATTAGGATTAAGGCTGTGATTCCATTAACATATTCAAATATTTATGTGCTGTGGTGCATGTGTGCCTGTGCGTGCTCGTGTGACTGTGTGTGTACATGCGTGCGTGTGTGTGGTGTATACGTACACCACACCCACACACACACACACACACACACACACACACACACACACACACACACACACACACACACACACAAAAAAAACCCCCACACACACACACACACACACACACACACACACACACACACACACACACACACACACACACACACACACACACACACACACACACACACACACACACACACACACACACACACACACACACACACACACACACACACACACACACACACACACACACACACACACACACACACACACACACACACACACACACACACACACACACACACACACACACACACACACACACACACACACACACATGTTATATGCAGGATTTTTGATATAAATCATTATCTAAGATATCACCACATTACAATGCCATGCACAAAGAGAAATCACAGTTGTCTGAATTGTTTTGTACTTGTACAAGTCATATCTTTGTGGCAAACCCCTTAAATAGTTTGTTAGTGTTCATATTCACACGTTGGTTGCATGTGGTCAAACTAGTCATAGTCATTTAGGCAGTGGTTAAACAATATTTAGATATGCCAAATCTGGAAGGTTTTTCCAAGTTTGACTAGTGAAAATAAGTTGCCTTGGAACAAAAAAAATCACTTTGCCTGATAGGCAACAAATATTTTAAGAATTGCTCAGATTGTCAACCCACAGTTAACTTTCACATATTACGAGATATAATGCAGACAAGTCGTTCAATGATTTAAACAAAATTATGGACTTATTATAAACTGTCATCCAATATACGGGCTATTCACTCGACATATTTGGGTATGAAAGACCTGGATTTGGGATGAGTTATCACTTTCAATAGCTGGAAGTAAAGTGAAGCTGCTGACCCAAATTCTCATGTATCCCCTGTGGATATATCAGTGTCCAACAGTGGCTCATTTCCTGTCTACTGGACAAATACCGTCAGCCTCCAACCTTGTAGATTGTTTGTTTTGCTGGATTCGGTACACTGTTGCATTCTGGGAATCGCCCAAGACGAGCAGTCAGAATTCTCAGATGAGATCAAACTCAAACTCCGCATGTTTCTGGGTGGCATCGATGTGTACATTATCCATGAGTGTGAGTGGCAGGTGACTAGAGGTAGGGTGACTTGTCTGCACTCACCCTGTTATGACTAGGAGGTGATAGGTTATCAATGCACTCGTCATAGGTCACATGAGGTGAGCTGTATGTAAATGCCCCCATTTACCCCCCCCAACCCAAGCAACCATCCCTAGCTACTACCCCCTAGCATCTACATCCTAGATCATGCCCTCTTGTCCCCACACCCTGATTACCATTCCCTAGTCCTGACCCCCTGGCTTTACCCCTAGCATTCACAGCATAGGTCCTGCTCCCTGGCCCCCTCTAACCTTAATGCCTAGTTGCTACTTCATAGGCCCTACCCCCTACCACCACATCTTAGTTACTAACTCCTACTAGCACCCACCCTCTCTATACATCAAATTTGCATCTGTGGGAACATATATGGTCCTGCCACCTGGTGATCACACTGTATACTAATTGTTGACGGTACTTGAGTCGTGCATTGTGAGGGAACATGATGTGGCTGATGATGACAGGTCATTCTGCTTGTGTTATCTGGTTTAAGTTAATGTGTTACTGATATATGATAGTTACTGCAGGATGCTGCTACGCAGATAATTTTTTCTCAGTCATTTTGCAATTATGCAGAAGTACTCCGCATAGTGTTTAAAAGTAGTTGTGTAATTGATGATAACCCTGGTATCAGTGCTGACATCTGTCATCATGCTCAAACACCACCAACACTATAGGCACAATAGAGAAAGGATGTCGCCTTTTGTAGTCACTGTTTTCTAAACTGGGCAACAGATTTCCTTCTTGTCACGGGTTTGTTATGAATATATTCGCTGTGGCTTGATTTGGTTGTAGCATTTAGCATTTGTCGCACCCAACAATATCCACACATCTAATAATGTCCTGTACACAAAACTGCATTCACAGGCTTTATGAATACACAATGGAATGCGGTAATATAGTATTTGGTGACAGAGCATGTCATTATTCTGTTTACGTACCTAACCCACTTCCTGCATAATCTCATGCTAGATTACTAGCAAATGATTATCCTGTGTATGAATGGATTATCTGGCCGGCCACCATATGAAATTGCTCCTATTTTCATATTACCCACTCCCATCCAAAGCGCAAATAGGTTGTGTAGAATAAATAGTAGAAACCAGCTTGTAGTGATTCAGGTTTACATTGGATGAATATTATTGTACACACACATACACATTATATATTAATGTATTTTATGGTTTGTTTTTTAAACAATAATATAAACACACAAAACATCTGTTGTTTTACGGACCAAGGCTGTGTTGAAAGTGCAACTTGTATTTGGTGCACCTTTTCTATTTCTGACCCCAGTTTGTTTTAGCGGTGTTATATTTAGCCATGTGCTGGCAATAGGCCATTTGGTGGTTCGTTATCGCACAATGACTGGTTCTGTTATGTACACATAAGTAACAGAAAAACCTCTGTGTTTAGATAAGGTAATGACTGAGAATTACCTTGTCTCTTGCACAAGTAGGTGTTTGTTTAGGGCTAGATAAACAGTGGGTCTGTGCTGTGGAGGAGACAGGGTCAATCAGTACATCTTTGATAACCCAAGTACCCAACTAGGGAGTGAAGCTTCTGGTCAGTGCACAAGCATTGTGATGGGATGTGTGTACTTTAAACTGCATGAATAATGCTATGATAAAATGCCTGATATCAAGGATTCATTCATACGCTTCCTAACGAGTGGGAGTACTAATTTGTGCTGCCCAGAAACTAAAAAAATGCTGCTGATTGTTGACTAATCATCGGATCAATCACTGTGGGGGTGAGTTGAGGTGGGTGTGTCACTGTCAGCTTTGGGAACTACCTGTTTTTACGTGGCTAGATATTGTTGATTGTTGCAACTGGTTTGTTTATATTAACATTTTGGTGTATAGGTCCAAATGGTTGCATTTTGCATCCTTTTAAATTACATCCATTTTTTGTTTGTTTACAACATGCAAATGAAACGTTATAGGTTTTGACAGTCTGTGATTACTTGTAATTGTTCTCTGTGAAGGAAATTATTATGAATAGAGAAGTTGGTATACATTTGAGAACTACAACTAAATTAATCAAGGGTGTGTATTTATAGTGGTAATCTGTATAAGTTGGGCATCAGATTGCCAAGTGATCTTTCAGGACAACAGTTATACCTGGTGTAGTTTGCAGCATCAGACAAGCTTAGAGTACTTTCGAGGCCTGGAGCTGGGTAGGGTCATACCCAGGTAGACGCTGACCCTGTTAATGACGACCCAGCCTAGCGTCTGGCAAAGCCCCCAGGGTTTGATTCTCTGATTGTAGTAAGCCACACTGCCCCCAGGTAAGAATTCGCCCCATGCCAACCAGTGATCTAGGAACATGTTCCAGGAAGCCTCGCATCCTGCAATTAGCCCCTTTCTGTAGGCCCCCAAAACCGGCGGGTCGATGCCATTGATTCCAAGATGCTCTCCTGTGCTCTGGCGCTCTGCAAGATGGAGGTCCTACTGTCATCAGTGTTCATGCGTTGCCATGGTAACGTCCTTTTTATTCACACATCTGTCATCGTGTGTGTCTTGCTAAGTGTGCATTTAGCGGGGCTGTCTTCAAAGTTCTTGGAATGTGGCTTGTTTCAGGGGCTATCTCCCAGCGTTGAGATGTGACTGCGATTTCAGGTTGTTGTCTCCAGTTATGTGCTGACTGGACAGACTAGTGGATGTACATGGATTACAATTGTAATATGTCCTGGTGTCATATCTCATATGACCTCAGATTTGTTTTCTATATAGGGCATGAAAGAAGAAGTAAATCTTGGTATAACTAATACTGAAGAGTGAGCACTATAAAAATACAATAAAATGCACTAGTCTGTTGTGGCATTAAAATACCCTCGAATGGGAGTTGATGCAACAGTGTAGCGAGTCAGTTGTCAGTGAGATGCACTGCACTGCTAATGCCGATGCACTCTACGTGAGAGGTCATGAAAGCTCTGGGTCATAATGATAGACTCCGAAAGGGACCACCAGATCCAATTATTTTACAGTATAATCAGTACAACTTAGTTATAACTTGCTAAATAAACATGCATACTTTAAAAAATACACTAAGCAATCTATGAATATTGTTATTACAGAATATGATGTTACACACAAGAAAGAAAGTAAATATACAAACTAAGTTGGTGTGTTATATATATATATATATATGTGTGGTCACATACATACACATATACATTCACAATAAAAATAAAAGTAAATAAAATGCAGAATAATAATAGTATATAAATCTAATAACATTTTGAAAATGCAAAAGTAATTTTAGTGTAATAGTGGTTTGAGATTAAATAAGTTGAGATGATCTAGGTACCCGTGCTAAGGCAGTTGTTGTATGACTGTAGGTGTGATCCACGAGAACCCTCGCATGGGGTCGGATGGAGAGAGTGAGGAGATCTCAGGGACGTCAGATGAGAAGGATGACGTCATATCACCAGTGAAACTGAGGGCAAAGCATCCAAGGTTTAGTGCGGTAAGTTGTTTTGTATACTAGCAGAAGTACTGAGTGTGTGGTAAGTTGTTTTGTATACTAGCAGAAGTACTGAGTGTGTGGTAAGTTGTTTTGTATACTAGCAGAAGTACTGAGTGTGTGGTAAGTTGTTTTGTACACTAGCAGAAGTACTGAGTGTGTGGTAAGTTGTTTTGTACACTAGCAGAAGTACTGAGTGTGTGGTAAGTTGTTTTGTATACTAGCAGAAGTACTGAGTGTGTGGTAAGTTGTTTTGTATACTAGCAGAAGTACTGAGTGTGTGGTAAGTTGTTTTGTATACTAGCAGAAGTACTGAGTGTGTGGTAAGTTGTTTTGTATACTAGCAGAAGTACTGAGTGTGTGGTAAGTTGTTTTGTATACTAGCAGAAGTACTGAGTGTGTGGTAAGTTGTTTTGTATACTAGCAGAAGTACTGAGTGTGTGGTAAGTTGTTTTGTATACTAGCAGAAGTACTGAGTGTGTGGTAAGTTGTTTTGTATACTAGCAGAAGTACTGAGTGTGTGGTAAGTTGTTTTGTATACTAGCAGAAGTACTGAGTGTGTGGTAAGTTGTTTTGTATACTAGCAGAAGTACTGAGTGTGTGGTAAGTTGTTTTGTATACTAGCAGAAGTACTGAGTGTGTGGTAAGTTGTTTTGTATACTAGCAGAAGTACTGAGTGTGTGGTAAGTTGTTTTGTATACTAGCAGAAGTACTGAGTGTGTGGTAAGTTGTTTTGTATACTAGCAGAAGTACTGAGTGTGTGGTAAGTTGTTTTGTATACTAGCAGAAGTACTGAGTGTGTGGTAAGTTGTTTTGTATACTAGCAGAAGTACTGAGTGTGTGGTAAGTTGTTTTGTATACTAGCAGAAGTACTGAGTGTGGGTAAGTTGTTTTGTATACTAGCAGAAGTACTGAGTGTGTGGTAAGTTGTTTTGTACACTAGCAGAAGTACTGAGTGTGTGGTAAGTTGTTTTGTATACAGCAGAAGTACTGAGTGTGGGTAAGTTGTTTTGTATACTAGCAGAAGTACTGAGTGTGTGGTAAGTTGTTTTGTATACTAGCAGAAGTACTGAGTGTGTGGTAAGTTGTTTTGTATACTAGCAGAAGTACTGAGTGTGTGGTAAGTTGTTTTGTATACTAGCAGAAGTACTGAGTGTGTGGTAAGTTGTTTTGTACACTAGCAGAAGTACTGAGTGTGTGGTAAGTTGTTTTGTATACTAGCAGAAGTACTGAGTGTGTGGTAAGTTGTTTTGTATACTAGCAGAAGTACTGAGTGTGTGGTAAGTTGTTTTGTATACTAGCAGAAGTACTGAGTGTGTGGTAAGTTGTTTTGTATACTAGCAGAAGTACTGAGTGTGTGGTAAGTTGTTTTGTATACTAGCAGAAGTACTGAGTGTGTGGTAAGTTGTTTTGTATACTAGCAGAAGTACTGAGTGTGTGGTAAGTTGTTTTGTATACTAGCAGAAGTACTGAGTGTGTGGTAAGTTGTTTTGTATACAAGCAGAAGTACTGAGTGTGCGGTAAGTTGTTTTGTATACTAGCAGAAGTACTGAGTGTGTGGTAAGTTGTTTTGTATACTAGCAGAAGTACTGAGTGTGTGGTAAGTTGTTTTGTATACTAGCAGAAGTACTGAGTGTGTGGTAAGTTGTTTTGTATACTAGCAGAAGTACTGAGTGTGTGGTAAGTTGTTTTGTATACTAGCAGAAGTACTGAGTGTGTGGTAAGTTGTTTTGTATACTAGCAGAAGTACTGAGTGTGTGGTAAGTTGTTTTGTATACTAGCAGAAGTACTGAGTGTGTGGTAAGTTGTTTTGTAACTAGCAGAAGTACTGAGTGTGTGGTAAGTTGTTTTGTATACTAGCAGAAGTACTGAGTGTGTGGTAAGTTGTTTTGTATACTAGCAGAAGTACTGAGTGTGTGGTAAGTTGTTTTGTATACTAGCAGAAGTACTGAGTGTGTGGTAAGTTGTTTTGTATACTAGCAGAAGTACTGAGTGTGTGGTAAGTTGTTTATATATAAACCAAGTTAACCAACATACACAAAAACTAGTCAAGGAGTGTATTATGACATGAAATAAACAACAAACACCCATGTTCAACGCATAGTTGACTACGATTTTTAAAGAATGTTTTTGCTCTTTATTTTTTTACCAGGCCACTATCCGTCTAGTGATATTTCTACTGGTCAAAAATGTGTGTTACCAGTCCAAATGACAGGTGGACAGGTCTGTATGTAAAACTATGGTTACTGTTACAAATCTGTTGGCTTCCCTGAATATTTCAAGTTTTGCACCTACGAATACTTTAGCTCTATAAAACTCTGCTCTATAGTTAAATGCTTCATAGCCTCAAGCTGCATGTGGCACTAGACAGAGAAGCAGTTGTTTATCAACAAGAGACATCTATCACCAGTCTGGCAATATGCTTCTTTCGATCAGTATTCAATTGGCAGACCTGTAGTCATTATAACATCAGGCAGTATCTACATCGCAATATATTTGGTTGACGTTTTGGACTATATTTTGGCCACATCTCATGGGCTTCATTAGCCTCAGTTACCCAGGCTCCGTGAGGTGGCAGCCCTTTTAAGCCCCTCAACTCCGCCTGGGGAAAGAAAGGCTCTGCATTTGTTAGGCCTTACCTCAGATTAGGGTAGAGACACTGATTAGCTCTCAGGCCAACTACAAAATAAAAATGAAAATAACCATATACTTTTACAAGATAGTGATATCCTATGAAACGTATTCAACATTGAACTTATATTAACACAAAAATAAGAAAATTTCAAATTTACAGTTGTTTATAAAATAAGAATTACGGCAGTTTTAACCAGTATCCATGAGGTGGCAGCATTGTTTAGCCTGACATGAATAACATACAAATTAAATACGGATACCTTTTTATCAAATAATGCTGTGTTATAAAAACTATTAAAAATTAAACTTATATTAACACAATTTTTTTGAAATAAATAGAAATACAAATTTGCAGTTGTTTATAAAAATAGGAATAACCAGTGTCTGTGAGGTGGCAGCATTGTATAGATCATGCAGATAAATAACAAAAGCCGGGAGACTCACCAGACTGTCTTCTCGGCATAGTTCTGCAGCCGACCGACAGTCGGTTAAGCGAGACTAGGGCTCCATCAGTAACCTGGATTTGCTGTGAGTATGTCACATGACCTGCATCATGTGACTAAGTTAATAAACATAGTGAGACATGGAACCATATTTGGTCATTTAAATAAAATTTCTTTTGAGGAAACGATATCTAAAGGAACAAGCCATGAACCTGGAATCCGATACACCATAATTCACAGAGTTGCCATCGATCAGATTGGTTATGGCTGGTTCGGATCGGTGAAGTTCCCACATTAATTTTCCAACTTTTTTCCATATAATTTCATTAGGAGCCGTGTCATGCCCACGGGCCAAATTGCGTTTTGGTTTGGGCGAACTGGCGGCGGTTGTTTTTTGTCAGGCCGCCAGCGGAAATGAGACCGATTGCTGCTCCCAGCTGGGGGTGACAGGGACAGCAGTCACCCTCCCAGGGAGGGGAAGCCGCCCGGAAAGATAATCACCAGAGGAAATGATGATGTGCATTTGCATTATTTGGATTATTCATGACACTGACCCTGATTAGTGGATCATGTGGATGTGATCTCACACAAGATCAAAGGTCACGTGGGTGTGATCTCACACCAGATCACAGATCGTGTGGGTGTGATCTCACACCAGATCACAGATCGTGTGGATGTGAGCTCACACCAGATCACAGATCACGTGCATGTGATCTTGCACCAGATCGCAGATCACGTGCATGTGATCTCGCACCAGAACACAGATCACGTGGGTGTGATGTGACACAAAATCTCAGATCACATGGGTGTGATCTCGCACCAGATCACACAGATCATGTGGGTGTGATATCACAGCAGGCCTTATGGTCTGTTTCTGTTAGTTTTTGATGTCACATGTTTTTGACAGGGTAAACTGGAGGAGCCAACAGCAAGGTCCAACTGCCAGGGAGTAGTATGTGACAAGATGACACATTAGAACAATGGCAAGGCATGCTTCACATATGAGTTCTTTGATGACTGGTAACGTGACATAGCTGTCTCCATTCTTTGGAAGTTGACTGGAAGTGCAGCCACATGTGGCCGACTGTCGTTTGTTTGGATGGAATTCAGAAAGAATTTTTAATCTTATTGCCTTCAAAAAGACATCTTGGCGATGTGGTTAATAGTGTTTTGTAGAGTAAAGATAGTTGAAAACTCCAACACAGGAGACACAGGTCATATGTCAAAGTTACAAGTTACAAGATTGCATAAAGCAAGGATTTCTAGAATCTACAGTTGATGTTAAGTTAGTTAACAGTGTGTCAGACTGTCAGACTGTCAGACTGTCATATTAAAATGTTAAAATGACACACAGACAAATGCACAGTGAGCTAGCATGGATGGTATAATGCATTTTCAGACATGTTTTATTTTTTTGCAAAATTAATTTGAAATTAGATAGGTAAAAAAAGACTGAGAAGGCAAATTTAAATTAAGATGACATCGGTAGACATTGGTAGCCATTAAACAGTTAGCAGCCTGTCACCTTGTTAAGGTGTGTGCACAGATAAGAAAAAAACACAATGAACAAACTCAGGTTTCCTCCGAGAGAGAGTGATGGATAAATCACATGCCAAAGCTGTCTGACTCTGTACCAGGGATTGGCAGAGACTGCTGCCTGTGGGTTGGGGTGGGGGTGGGGGTGGGGGGTGTGGGTGGCGTTTGCAGCCCTGTTCTGTACTGACTGTAGTGTGTACTCTGCTCTCACCGATGCCGTTGCTGTGATGTAGCGGTGTGTAGCTTAGTGTAGTCGAGTCTGTTTGTCATTTGTTGTGATTTATTGGGAGCGATCGGGGAGGATAGAACAGTTTGTCACAATGACACATCGAGCATACGTGATGTAACCACCTTCCCGGAACAACGATTTGGAAGTGACGGGAGAGACTCGGTGGTCTAGGCACAGACGGATGGCGACTGACACCCCGCGTCTGTCCTGGCAGGATAACTAGCTCTTGACACTCGAGTGGATCGTGTTTGTCGGCGTTGGATAACTCTCGATCGCACAGCACAGCACAGCACAGCACAGCACAGCACAGCACAGCACAGCACAGCGTGGCGTTTGTATTTACTGTTTGCACTCATTTCATGTGGTCATTCATACTTTGTGGATGCACACAACTTGTGTGTGTAACTGTGTATGCAGTTTGGGATGTTACTACTGTCAGTCTAGATCGAGTGAGCCACTCGGATATGTTTGTTTAAACGGTGGATTGTCCAGTACAGCAGCTGTGATAGAACCCACATAAAACATTCAGTTTGTGTGTGCTGAAGTGGATGAGAGATTATGTTGTGCGTGATGGTGCTGTGGTGGAGGAGAGATTACGTCAGTCGCCAGTGATGTCAGATTAATTGTAGCCTCCGCATGCGCTCGCAGTCATGCCATGCCGTGCCTCCTTGGAATAACACTCGTCGTTTCTACACAACTTGAGTGAACCTCATAGGCCAGTTGGAATGTAACTGTGCCGTTCTATTTGCGGTTGAAGTCTTGGGCAGGCGATTGAAAGATTGCAACAACGTTTTGGGACGACAACGCGGGTTCCGGCGAGATCACTTGAGTGGCGTCTTTGCTATTCTCGCATCTGTCACAGGCTCTGTGCTCAGCTGCACCTACCTGTCCGTTAGGCAGCGGCTGCCACAGACTGACATTTAGGTGGCAATCACGACGGGACGGCAGTGATAGCTTGTCGGGCTGATGTCTTGGGTAATACAGTGCATTGTCAGTGACAACTGGAATGGATATAGAAGCCGTGTAACCAGTGGGTGATCTCTAAAGACATACTGACATCTGCCTGACTTAGTTAACCATAATTGGAATACCACCTGAGACGTTTGCATGGAATTTGTTGCTGTTTTGTCACATTTACGTCACAGAAATCATTCGGATTTTCATTCACAGTTGCTGACACGTCCATTGTTATCGACGTTATGGTTACAACGACAGACTAAAGTTGCTGATTTTCATGGATTCCAATGGCTTCCCAGAATGCAATGTGACAGTTTATCACCGGGATTATGTGGAGATATAACGGTTTCACGGTGTAGTTCACGGAATCCATGACATGTTGTCCGAATGAAGATGTCAGTGACAGACACAGAGTGAATTGTCAGGACGATGATGAGTATCACAGCAGCGATGGGCTGCCTTCTGAGCGTGTGCAGACGAGACCACTTGTATCACTCGCAGCTCATCGAAGTGAGTATAATTGAGGTGATTTTACACTGTAGGAGGAGCAGACTGATCTACACTCGAGGTTCTGTAATCCTGTGGGGGGGGTGGAGAAACAATCACTGCCATAGTTTTGTCTTCATAATATGTACGAAGGTTACTTTGATATGGTATATTTATGACCATGTAATTATATCACAAATCATCAAATGTAATCAATTACCGTTACGATAATAGTTCAAATGTATGAGTATGGTTACTGAGAAAACGAGTGGAATTGTGATTATTTTGTTTGTCATTACCAGGGTAGTACTAGTTTGGCAAGACTCCAGTAATTAGGTATATAAATAGTTTTCAGCCAAGTTCAACTATGATTACTCATAAACAGTCAGCAACCGCAGACACACAATTACAGTTACTGAGCATGACCACTGTGGACACTGTTGTTTAAACAAACTACCCTGGGTACATTCTGTCAGCATCAGTGTTCAAACACACCATTACTGTGCAATCTTAGATGGCAACCAAATCCTTTCCTCCCCTTGTTTCACAACCTTTAATGATATGCTTCTGTCGTCTTTCTCCGGTTTGTATTTGCTGACTCTTGAAACGGTCTACTCAACTAAGTCAATATTATTATTCAAATAATGTTGGCAGCTGCAACCGTTTGTATTCAGAGTTTCTCTTGTGCATTATTTAATTAGAGAAAGCTGAAGCCATCTTTCCGAAACATAGCTAATGGGGAGCTGCATTGTTGTTATCAGTAATTATGACAGATTGGATCTCTGTTGTGTTATTTGCAATCCTGGATGAGTGGAGATTATGAGGAAACGTGCTGAAGTTTGGTTGGACACTGAATGGTTAGTTACTTTGTGAAAATGCACAAAGTCAATGTATGTTATTTGTAAAACTACTGACATAAAAGTATTTTTTTTATACAAATGTATTTACAAGATATTGTTTTAGCAGTACAGAATGTAATAATCAACAGTTCACAATTTATAGTTATACACCCAAAGAGTCAAGTTGCAGTAATTGAACAAACATAGATATGTCAAGTTGTGTTGTTCGAAACTTGTAATATTGACATGAATTTATTATTATGTAAGCCCAGTATAAGCGTGTGTAACACGTTGCATTGACTAACTGTTTTATTCAGATCAAATATGACTACAACACACATTTACACAAAATCAAATGTGCCTTGAGTTATCACGCATCTGTCTAGTAACAAAACCACTTCCTGTTCAGCTGCTACATTTGTCATTTGACGATCGCAAGAAAACGTGAACTTTACGATGATTATTCCACTTGAACCAGATCGGTGTTCATTTAAGTAGGATACAGTGATATACATCCTCCTCTTAAAAGACTGGTTTTATTTATGTGAAATGTGTATGACTGTGAATAAGGTGAGGGTTCTGCCATAAATATGCCATCAGAGTGTGGTGGATGATGCCCAGCCCAGTCATGATTTATGACCAAGGCCAGCTCCAGCCAGACTCCTGGAGGGCTCCGGGAGAACATGGAAAGAATCTGTAGTGAAAGAACCAAGAGAATGAGCATTGACAGCTGCTGTGAGTCCACAGCTGTGGTGTGTGCACATAGAAGCACGCAGCAGCTGGATCTACGCAGCTGTGACGTCCCTCGCACCCCAGTGCCAGATACCACCCTGTTCACCCCGCCACATGCATACAAATGCACGTTTTATCTTAGGAATGTTCTCAGCAGCTGATGGAAACGGGATCTTTCATTTAATTCGGGTCGAAATCCGGACATTTCTGGGTCTTCCCTGAAGGATTCTGGGGTTCTGCCAGCAGCCCAACCCATGTGATTCCTGGGGCTGTCTGGCCTAGATACTGTGGCGTTATGAGGCCCTCAAATGGAAAATGGATAGTTAAAAGTGAAATAACATTTCCTGACCAAAGCAAGTTTTCTATATAAATAATGCAAGAATCCTGAAGCATGAATGTCTACATAAATGTATTGAACAGTTAAATGATTTTACAATGTTTGTATGCACCTATGAATTGGCTGGTCCTGAAGATACCACGCTTAATAAATGCTGGTTATAATAATAATAATAAAATAAACCATATCACAATTACTGCAGAATATTTGTTACAGCTAGGCAAGTAAATTGTAACATCATTTTCCAAAATTGGGATTTTTTTCTCAAACAAATAGAACACCCTTTATAAACACAAAATGAAATTTCATATTTAGTTTATACAATTTATGTGTGTGTGCGTGTGTGCGTACATTATTATAAATAAAAAATTGAAATACAGTTATTTCATGTTTGAATTGGAAACAGAATAGTTGACATCTTACTTATTTTAATTTGAAATACAGACATGTTATTAATTATAAAAAAACATATATATAGAATTTGTTTAATTGCAGTCCAGTGGGTCTGTGTGATTTAGTAAGGGGCAACATTTTTGTTTATTAAAAACAGCAATGTTGAAACTGAAACAAGAAGTAGAAGTACTGTATACGAAGTGGCTGTATATGGGGGGGATGCCGTCTCATCTAGACATGATGACACAGGTACTGGCCCTAATAGCTACAGCAGTTGGAGACAGGTGAAGCTGAGGAGTGCAACGTGTATTCAGGTGTGGAAAGGTGTGTGTGACGGTGATATCAACTGCAATCTGGGGAAGTATTCAACAGTTTGAATTGATCTACAAAATGTGCACAGGAACATGTCTGTGTGTTTGCATGTCACTACACAGTGTATGGTGTATATGAAGATGAGAGGGCTCCACACCCCACTAGAATGTCATGTTTCAGTAGTTAGAAAATATGAAATTATAATACATGTTATTTTCATGGGCTTTGCATAAGGGATTTATTTTGTTACATGTTATAACTGTCTTAGCAATTGCCGTATACTATTCAATCAGTTATGAAAACAATAGCAATAATGTTGTGTTAGTCTGGAATTGAAGCATTTTTAATAACTTAGTTTAATTTAATTATTTGTGTTAACATTTATGTTATAGACATTTTATTCACAGGTCAGTTTCACTCAAATCAACAATTTTCATCATTGTCTTAATCTATCCTTGGATAAAGTGAAGCGTTTGGATATGAACGTGGGTTTTTGATAAGTGAACATTGACATTCTTTGATATCAGTGACACTTTCATAGGTCTCCACACTGCACTAGGGCTGGAGGGTAACAGTTACCCCAGGGTCCATCCCCACGTGACATGTGTTCACAGCCTCAGCGGCTGGGACCCGAACCTGACACCAGCCGTTGACAATCTCTTTCTGTCTCTTACAGCTAAACACCTCCTCAATAATTCACCAGATATGTATTTTCCATAAGCCCTGTGGGTGGTATTGAAATGACCCCCATAGGCTCAACAGAGCCGAGCTCTTAGCAACATCCGCAGTTGACATCAACTCAGCCAGAGACAGCTACTTCTTAAGTAGTAGGCTGCGTCCTTCTAGAATATACCTTGTTAGTGAGTATCACTAATAGGGCACATGGAGTGCCTTTGAAGATCTGGTGACAGACGCTGTACATGACACGAACAGTTGACACTGAAAGCTTGGCCACTCTCCTGTTGTAGTCTCTCTCTAGTAGTTGTCAAAACCAGAATTGTGTTCCATAGAA
This sequence comes from Ridgeia piscesae, assembly GCA_025642075.2. Taxonomy (NCBI): domain Eukaryota; kingdom Metazoa; phylum Annelida; class Polychaeta; order Sabellida; family Siboglinidae; genus Ridgeia; species Ridgeia piscesae. The sequence goes on along the minus strand of JAODUO010001189.1, from coordinate 11,032 downwards.
AATATATAATTGTTTCATTTTGCTTTACAACTGTGTAGTTAGTTGTTTAATAAAGTGGTAGTAAATATAAATATGAAGACAACAGCATTAACATACCCATAATTAATATATATATATATATATATATATATATATATATATAAACATGATAAATTAAGCTAGTTTAATTGCATATAAATAAGTAAAATGAATACAGATAAGATATTAAATAAAAAGTAACAAATCATGCTCAAATTGCGTCATTTGTTACCTATAATTTTATTAGGAAAATGCAGAAGCTTTTAAAATAAGTTGATTACCTCAAGTATAAATGAACATCAAGTGTAAGGTGTGTAGGAACATCCCAGGTGTATAGGAACATCCCAGGTGTGTAGGAACATATTTTTAGTTGAAAGATGTATAGGAACATTTTGAATTCGAAATCTAATTTCAAAAAAAAATTCCTACACACATAATATGTCCCTACACACCTGGGATGTTTCAACAGTCCTGGGATGTTCCAATTAGATGTGTTCAATTATACCATATGTGTGGAATCATCCCTCCATCCCTCCGCCAATGCAGGAAGCCACCCAGGTGTGTATACGTACCACAGCCAAACATCCACCAGACCATCAAACGTATTTTTATTCCGTTACACAATATGACATAAATCAGCCAACGATATGACACAAATGGGCATTGACCACATTGGCGGAAGATGTCACCAGATCTCCTGTCTCCTGCACTTCCTGTAATCAGAGAGGAGGCAGAAACGTGGTCTTATCTGTGATCCTGACAGCTTCTTGACGTGAATAACTCCATCGCAGGAGAGTGGTGGCAAGCACTCTTAATGCCAGAGTTGGTTGTGCTATTAAAACAGATCGCGTCTGTCTTCCAGGGTGTTTTCTGTAGCCCCGAGAGGGTGGTTAATCTGAGAAACGGCAGCCACTCTCGTGACCTTTGCCAGATGAATTTATTGAGGGATATTTTTGCTTTGGTGGTTATTGATTTGTATAGCTCCAGATGTGTGCAGTGTAGTTGTGGTTTTGTGCAATTGTGAAATAATTGGCATGTGATGAAATGAATATCCAGGATGTAGCAGAAGACATTTACAACAGAGGTGTGGAAACATCCTGATGTGTTTGTCAATAGCTATCTGTCCTCTCCACCTAGTAGCAGTAAAGCAGTGTTGTTTACACCCGTTATAATTCACTGGGTTAAGTGGCGGTGGTTCCTATAGAGTATTGAACTATAGAATGACAAATACATGCATTTTCTATCCATAAACAACGTTCATAGTTCTGATAGATATCTATGAAAGATGGCGTTTTTATTTGCTTAAAATGTAATAATAATAGTAGTAGTAGCTCGCAACGAGCATGTAACAGTAATGAAACTAAGCAATGTATTACATTGCATTGTAACTGGCCCCAGACCTGTACACCCCAAATCATATTCAGTTAGTTCATAGAATCTGTCCTCGTTCTGTCTGGCCTGCCCTTGTCAGTTCTCATCAGAAGCCAAGGCCTATTGATTCTGCATCTCCGACGATATGAAACAAGCATTGATTGTGCTTCAGTGAAAACACAAAAGCTTGCATTGAATTGGATTTCATTTTGCTGAAGCCAAGTTATACAAACGAGGCACCTGAATTATTTTTATTTGGGATCGCAGTGAATCAGGCGACCTTTGGCTGTGGTTTTGAAAGCGTGTTCAATCACTCAAAAGTGACACACCGAATATTGGCGTGGGCGGCCACTGGCTTGAAGGAGTGCAAAACATTCGCGTTTTTGGACTTTGACTTGTTAGCATGAGGAGCCCTGAGGGTTTGAGCAATCGTCTACTTAACTGGTCTGAATTGTTAATCACATACACCTACTACGTACTCTCCCCTGATGAGGGTAGGTAAGTGTGAGAACAAATAATAAATTTGGCCTTTTTAAATCCAGTACTACCAGGATATGTACTTGTATGTTACCATCGGAGGAGACTGTATTCACAGGTGAACTTCTGAGGAGACTCTGCTGGTGCCAGGTGAATGCCGGCTGGGTGTCGTTAGCATATCTTGACTGGGGAAGTGAGATCCAGTTCCCTTCCCGGCTGGGATCAGTGGGCCCTGATTGATGTGCTAAGGCCCCATTTCTGGGACCCTATATCCAGTGGCTCCCAGAGCAGGCTGACCCAACTACAAATACCTCCTGTCCAGTCTGTGGTCAACAACCCATTTAGACTGCAGTAAGTGTGGTCAGTGTAATGTATGGGCCATAGGTACCGATGTACTGATGTGTACACCTCTACAGAAATGTATAGATGATGTACACAAAATTGATACATTGTCTGTTGGAATGTACTAAAGTATACACATACATTCTTTTTGATGTGAACAGTTTATTGACACTGTCCAGTTATGACGTCATCAATAACTACATAATTAGGCTTTGCTATGTCTGTCGAATGGTGGTATTTCCTCTGTAGGGTAACGTTACTTATACACTGAGATGAATGTCATTATTGTGCCGGGCGTAATACAACATTGTATTTGTACTAGGGTTGAGTAGTGTAAAATGAATAAAATATTTTTTATATAGTCGTACTTTAGGAAATGTGTCATGATTTGTCTGTCCTGGTAGTTTATGTTATGTTAAGCCGAACCAAGTAATTCACGTAGGGTTGTCTGTATTGGTACAGAATGACCTGTGTAACAAATACACACATCTATGTTTGTGTATGTGTGGTTTGAGTGACAGGTGTCATTTATGAGTGACAGGCATGTTTTGTTTCTGTTCCATGTCAGCAATATATATATATATATATATATATATATATATATATATATATATATATATATATATATATATGCGTGTATTTAATCAGCTATTGTAACTGAAAGCAAAAAGTGCACACAGACAAGTAAACAAGTAACCATTTAGCTTATTACACACATGGCCTTTGCCCTTATCAAATATACACCATCTCTTAACACAATAATGTGGCTGTCTGGTATTTATACATTTAGATGATTAGTTCTGTTCATTTATGTAATGGACAGTTGTCACTAATTAATTAACAGAACTAGCCAGCATGTGATTCATGAATGAGTGATTGGCTTCAGTCATGACATATCTGTGACAAACATGGTGTGTGATGATGTATTGTAATGGGACCAGAGAGATTATATATATATATATATATATATATATATATATATATATATACACAGGGTGTAGAATTATATATATATATACCCTGGAAAGCCTGGACATATATATATATATATATATATATATATAATGTGAACCTGTGACGTCATTCACGCAGACGTTATATACACATATTTATATCCCTAACGTTCACATTAAAATATAATATATATATATATATATATATACTACCGTCCATGCTTTCCAGGGGTGTTATAATATAATATATATATATATATATATATACATATATAAAATTATGTGTACATTTAAAACCATAAAGTTCACATACACAGAAGACTGTGTTATGAGAGATAGAATTACACAACCTCCAAGAACAAAGCTCTCCAAACCACCTGTTGTCTTTGGCGCAGATAATTATTTATACGATTTTATGTCTGGGTATATTACACATAATAATAGAATACGAAAAAGTTCTTATTCTCACAACTAATAAATATTTGTTCTCGTTATGAGTTTATATATGTTATATACAGTGTGTATACTGTATATAGCATATATAAATGTGTATACCCATGTGTAATGTGGCCGGCTCACATACACGTCTTTCTGGTAAATGTGCGCACACCTGGATGTGCGTGTCAACTGTCACCTTGTGTGACTTCTGTGTAAGTCACTTGTCACAAGTGTCACGTGTCTTGTGTTTGCAGGACATCAGCAAGCGGCTGTCACTGCCGCCAGACATGAGGCTTCCAGAACGCTTTCTAGTCAAACAGTCCCTCAGTCCCACACTCAACGGACCAGGACCAATCAACAGACGCCTCCGCAGAGCATCACTGGTAGGTGACGTACAGATGGGCAATTTACTTAGGCGAATAAGTGAAAATGTTATCTATGTTAATGGGCTAACTTTGGGGGATTGTAATGGTATCACCTCCCAGGTGCAGAGATTGACAAGCATCGTTTTGTGTTAGTTCGAATCCTTGGAGCATTAGCCTCCGGTCTGGGGACAATTTCACTAACTTAGTAAGATAGAAAGCTCTTTAGGAAAATCATCCTTAAATAAAATCCCTGGCGTGTCGTGTCATGGTGTTGACAGTTTGCAGGTAGTCAAGATCAGTGTTTAGGGGTCAAAGCCGATTTTAAAGAGCAAAATTGGGTTTAGATTCTGTAACAATGTTAGTGAAGTAGGCCCCTTGTTTCTTGGTGATGCGTAGTAAACATGTACTGCATTGTTATTTAGAATGATCTATTTGTGTACTTACTTGCTTGCAATGTTACTAGAGAGCCTCTCTCACATGAAAGAGAACTGGGCTGCAGTCATCAATTTAGAATAAACAATTCTGTAATGATGCCAGAAATCTGCCTACTGTTTGTATAATATGCTTTGTGTTGTCTTCATTGCAGTCAGAGATTGGATTTGGGAAGATTGAATCATACACAAAGTTAGACAAAGTTGGTGAGGTAAGTAACAGACAACATGCAGGTGTGATAGCAGAAACATGATGATACCGTGGCGGCAGTGGTACCATGCTGGCAGTGGTACCATGCTGGCAGTGGTACCATGGTGGCAGTGGTACCATGGTGGCAGTGATACCATGGTGGCAGTGGTGCCCCGGCAGCAGTAGTACCATGGCGGCAGTGGTGCCATGACAGCAGTGGTACCACGACAGCAGTGGTGCCACAGCAGCAGTGGTGCCACAGCAGTGGTAGTACCATGGCAGCAGTGGTGCCACAGCAGCAGTGGTGCCACAGCAGCAGTGGTGCCACAGCAGCAGTGGTGCCACAGCAGCAGTGGTGCCACAGCAGCAGTGGTGCCACGGCAGCAGTGGTACTACGACAGCAGTGGTGCCACGACAGCAGTGGTACCACGACAGCAGTGGTGCCACAGCAGCAGTAGTAGTACCATGGCAGCAGTGGTGCCACGGCACCAGTGGTACTGTGACAGCAGTGGTACTGTGACAGCAGTGGTACCATGACAGCAGTGGTACTGTGACAGCAGTGGTACCATGACAGCAGTGGTACTGTGACAGCAGTGGTACCATGGCAGCAGTGGTACTGTGACAGCAGTGGTACCATGACAGCAGTGGTACTGTGACAGCAGTGGTACTGTGACAGCAGTGGTACCATGACAGCAGTGGTACTGTGACAGCAGTGGTACCATGGCAGCAGTGGTACTGTGACAGCAGTGGTACCATGGCAGCAGTGGTACTGTGACAGCAGTGGTACTGAGACAGCTGTGGTACCATGACAGCAGTGGTACCATGACAGCAGTGGTACTGTGACAGCAGTGGTACCGTGACAGCAGTGGTACCGTGACAGCAGTGGTACCATGGCAGCAGTGGTACTGTGACAGCAGTGGTACTGTGACAGCAGTGGTACTGTGACAGCAGTGGTACCATGGCAGCAGTGGTACTGTGACAGCAGTGGTACTGTGACAGCAGTGGTACCATGGCAGCAGTGGTACTGTGACAGCAGTGGTACCATGGCAGCAGTGGTACCATGACAGCAGTGGTACTGTGACAGCAGTGGTACCGTGACAGCAGTGGTACCGTGACAGCAGTGGTACCATGGCAGCAGTGGTACTGTGACAGCAGTGGTACTGTGACAGCAGTGGTACCATGGCAGCAGTGGTACCATGACAGCAGTGGTACCATGACAGCAGTGGTACTGTGACAGCAGTGGTACTGTGACAGCAGTGGTACCATGGCAGCAGTGGTACCATGACAGCAGTGGTACCATGACAGCAGTGGTACTGTGACAGCAGTGGTACTGTGACAGCAGTGGTACCATGGCAGCAGTGGTACTGTGACAGCAGTGGTGCCATGGCAGCAGTGGTACCATGACAGCAATGGTGCCATGACAGCAATGGTACCATGGCAGCAGTGGTACCATGACAGCAGTGGTGCCATGGCAGCAATGGTACCATGGCAGCAGTGGTACCATGACAGCAGTGGTACCATGGCAGCAGTGGTACCGTGACAGCAGTGGTGCCATGACAACCATGATACTTATCTTTAATTGACTAGAAACCCAATGAAACCTCCCTACTAAGTTCACCTCAGGACTAAGCCACTGTGACCTGAATGGCCAGGTGACCACATTAGCTAGACTAATTTCCTATACGTCATCATTATAGAAACGATCTGTAATTGTCCTAGAGTGACCGTAATTGGGAGATGCATTCCCAAGGGACCATGAAGTTACAGCCAACCATGTATGAGTGGACCAGCTGAAGAAGTACCTTGTGACATGTGTGACTCGTGGTTCCAGGGCACATATGCGACAGTGTTCAAGGGGCGGAGTCGACTCACAGACAACCTGGTGGCACTGAAGGAGATTCGTCTGGAGCATGAGGAGGGTGCGCCCTGCACAGCCATCCGGGAAGGTTTGTCCGTCGCACATGACTGCACATTGTACATAGTACTACATACAATATTAATAATAATAGAATCGCAATTTTTGCACATTAAAAGGCAGTGGTACTATATTTAAAAATACAGTAATATCTGTAACAATACTGTTGATGTCATCATCGTGTAAAATCTGACATCTGTTAAATAAATTTCTAATGTCTGACGTTTCTAATAAAACATTAACCATGGTTGCGTTTGACAAGTTAGATAGCCACCCGTGGCCTATGTCATTCGCAGACATATCATACTTATTGTTGCTTTCATTAAAAATTTGCCGATAGTTAGCATTACAGGTATATAGGTTTTACGTTTTACAGTATGTACGAGTTATTTCAGTGAACTTGGAAAGCAGTTTTGGACTGGAAAGGACACTGTTAATATTTGTGATCAGTTGGTCGTCGGGTCAACTGATTGACTGATCAATCGATTTATTTATTTATAATGATGGTAATTGAAGACCTTGCATTATTGTGGCTATCCCTTTATCAGTTTTTTCGTGCAACCAAAGTAGCCACTGTGAGCGTATTTGTGTTCTATTTAATCATATAGTTAATGTAAATATGGTTCTATTAGAACACAGCAATTCCAGTCAGTAAACACACGCATGCATAGATGAATGCCTACGAACAGAGTTAAATGTAGTTCTAAACACATGTAATTATATATCCTGTGATACAGTTTAGAACAGTCATGTGGATTGTTCCCTGTAATGAGTTTATTAGTATGACTGCGTATCGTGTCGTTTCTGAATGAATCGCTTAATGACATTTTCACTTTTGGTTTCAGTTTCGCTTCTGCGGGACCTGAAACACGCAAACATCATCACATTACATGACACAATACACACGGAGAAGTCACTAACACTAGTCTTTGAATACCTGGTACGTTTATTTCATTAGCTTTGGCATCATTCACAATTTGGCTAATCAGACAATGTACTAATTCTGAGTCTCTCTCCTTCCAAAGCCAAAGGGCTTCCTTGTCCACCTACCGTCTAGAGTTGATTCTCTAGGTGGCAATCTTGTTAAATCGTGTTAAGATATTAAAAACCTGTCTACTATATATATATATATATATATATATATATATATATATATATATATATATATATATGTATATATATATATATGATACATGAGCTGTAATAACTGACATGTTGGGTCAATAATACATAATATACATATATTAGTATTGATTTGAATGACTAATTTTGTTTGATTAGCAACACACTATTACTGCGACTGTCTCGGTAGTACTGACAGCAATAGCATCATAACATCCTTATCACTGATGCTATTAATTATGTTATATGTCACGTCTAATGCTGTTGTTGCAGGAGAAAGATCTCAAGCAGTACATGGAAGACTGTGGTAATATCATGAACATGGCCAACGTGAAGGTAGGCCTGTACCTTAGTATGTCCCGTTGTATAATACGCATGTCAACGTTTACTAAATTATGATCGAATTCCTGTATGTATGCCAGACCCTTGCACCCCAACGTTTGGGATCAACCCATCAGGTCGTCAATCCTGGTAGTTCACTGGAGGCTGGGCTCAGGGTTAGCTGCTGTCGGTTCATCAAGTTTTGTTCCGCCAGGAAACCTCATGAGTCATTATGCAGTCCGAAACTCATGAGTGTATAGTGTTCTTCGGTGTAGGACAGAATGCTTTAAGAACTCGTGTATCATATGGACCATATAATTGGCAGTAATCTGCCATTCCTCATCACGTACGAATATTACTTGCAGTTGACTGGGAATCTTTTTACCTACTTATTCTATTGATATCTTTTACCATTTTTTTTATTTTAATTAGTTATAATTTCACTTATTCAGGTTGTATATTCCATTCATATTTTTAATAAACTACTTTGCTAAATGTTTTATAATTTTGTTACCTGCCACTTTAATTATTCATCAGTTTATGTATTCAGATTAAGGGCCATTTACTGTTTTATTTTCCTTCTTTATTTTGTTTTATTATTTTACCAAATATTCTAATTAGTTAAAAGTTCACATATAGTTGTACATAGTTATGATTTCATATATAGTTTTACTAATATACTTTAATGAATTGTTTTATCAGTTGTAATGTTCTGCCATTATGGTTGCCATAGAGAATAAACTTTATTATTATTTTGTTATTTTATCTAATGATCCTTGAATCATAAAACATTGTGTTGTTTCGTTTGCAGTTGTTTCTCTTCCAAATCCTACGAGGCCTGGCGTACTGTCACAAACGTCGAGTGCTTCATCGGGACCTCAAGCCCCAGAACCTGCTCATCAACGACCGCGGAGAACTCAAACTGGCAGATTTTGGTAAGGCCAGAGCAGTGTACCTCCTCATATCTCATCAGAATTTGTTTTTAGTTTTTTTATTATAGTTGGCAACAACTGGTAGAAGCTTTAGCGACTCTCAAAATATCTAGTCTCAAAGTCCAATGAATTATGTCGTGTGCCAAGTCATGTTCTTATAAGCTACAAATCAATAGATAGATTCCACTGCATGATACAAATCATAGTTTTCATATGTTCTACCAGAGCATGTGTTTACACAAATTTGTAGCAGAGTTTGATAATAACATTTCTAGTGCCACACCACACTTGGAATGGGGTGGTTAAAAATACATCATGTTGTTTATTTTTGTGAACACATGAATCGTAGCGGTGTGACTATACTAATTACACATATCCCGGGTGAAAGATTGTTTTGACTCTCAACACGGCACGGTATACCTGCTCTGGAGGTTACTGCTTTGGGCAGAGATCTCCTTGAATCTTGGGATATGATTTAGATGAATATGGGAGATATGCAGCCATTTCACTATGTAAATGCAGATGTGAGAATACTTTCTAATTACTTGCATTCACTGATGTTTGTCCTCTAATTGTAAGGCTGCCAATCTGTAGGCAGCCTCGTGATGTATTTCTCAGTGGTGCTTCTATTTCAGGACTCGCACGAGCAAAATCAATACCGACAAAAACATATTCAAATGAAGTAGTCACGTTATGGTGAGTTTAGGTGTTTGTCTCCATTTATTGTTGTGCACTAGAGTAAAGCAGGTCTACTGCCAGCCAGTCATAGTAGTTCTTGGTACGTACGTTGTGTGTTTGACATTAATACAATATATAAGAATTACTAATTTACATTTTCTCTCAGTAAGCCAGCCATCTTCGGTTGGAATTGAGATAATATGTTCTTTCAAGAGTGCATTTGTCTGCTGTGTACTGTTGTATGTGATTCAAGTGATAACAAGCAAGTTCACGCCTGTACGTTTAGTGCAGTAGATGCATTCTTGTAGACCTTTGAAAGTACATTTATATTTAACAGGGGATCAAAAGTTCACATAGTGCACTGCAAAATATTATTTTAGTGGTATAAATTGAATTTAGAGGTTTTGTTGATAGACTCTGCTTTATTGGCATTATAACCGCAGTCTGTGTTTCTTGCAAACCTCACCATCAAATAGTGCGAACACATAAATGTGAAAATACTGAACTGTTGCCATAAGAAATGGCTTGTGCTGAGATGTACCAGGGTTCTGATGTACAATTCAGCAGTGGTTGTGTGTCTTCAAAACGTGTCAACATTCACTATATTATGTTATGTGGCTGTGGACGGTGTGGGTTAAAGCACTGGCCAGTTGATCGTGAGAATTCAGATTTGGGTTTAAAAATACAGAGGTTACAGGGAACCTTACTATAAAGGTCGCCCTTTAGACCAGCCAAAGGTGGCCTAATTAGTAAGGTGACCTTATTAGTGGAACTCGTTTCCTATACTTTATTGTGTATTGTACAGATTTGGGACTTTCGACCTTAATTCTGACGTGGCTGTAGTACTGGGATATGCAAGCTTCAACTATAGTCACGCAAAGCATAAATATACAACCTGTTTAACTCACAGAACCAGAGTTCTATATATGAACCCGCCCGCAAAACCCAAACCACTGTATTTGCTGTAATCACAACACTGCCGCTCATAATGGAAAGAGTGACTTGTGTCGGTGGACACCGATGCTGTGTAAAGGTACACATATTTCTGATTGTGTTCACAGGTATCGGCCGCCGGACGTGCTGCTCGGCTCCACTGAATACTCAACACACATCGACATGTGGTAGGTGCACACAGCCTGTCTGTATGGAGCGACAAGAGTGGGCTCTTGTATGTGACGTAGTGTTTAGCTGTCAAGGAAATCTTTTCTAATTTCTATCACGAAAATCAGTCCATAGAGTATGAAGTCACTCGCTTAAATGGGTGTGCTCTCATAAACTCATTGCCACTCAGGTAGGAGAAAGGCCCTGTAATAAAGGCTAGCCAAGCAACAATACTGCAGTAGAGAACTGTTGCACTGTCATCATAGATATTCTACGAGACGATGTGTATTTTCCCGCAGACGTGTCGAGTATATTCTATAATAATAATAATAGTTCTTCTATCACGCGAGGTCTAACTAAATGTTAATCATTACACTC